>CAEFZX010026733.1:0-102390 GCA_903066825.1 Alfaro cultratus
AATCTGACGAGGTCCTGATCTCACTGCAGCAGAAAGACAGAAGGATCTACAGGAAAGAAGGTCAAGGAGACAATCTAGTCATCGGCTTCAGGGTCGTAAAGGTAACAAAATCATCTATATACCTCTCCTTTGTAAAAAAAAACAAGGACTCTGCTGTTAGTGAGGCAAACACAGGTGCATAGATGCAGTTGAAAGCTGTATTGATTATATATTTGTATTTACAGTTAAAACAATACATAAAAAGTCAAATAATTTTTTTTCTCATTGTTTATTGTGATATCAGACTAAACTTTTCTTGTTTTAATAAACAAGATATATTTTACCACGTTTTTCTATTTGTTAAATGCCAGAATAGTGACAGAGATCATTTTTAAGGCAATTCGTATTACTTTCTTCAAAGTCAAAAGTGTAAACACACTAAGATCACTATGCCTTTAAACAATTTGGAACATTTTAATTATTGGTAACATCTGAGTTAATTGTACTCAGATGACTGGTAAGGATGGAAATGTGCTCCTCAGTAAGTACTGGTTAGCTACACATTATTACACTAGTTATACTAGTTCCTAACTACTGTTGTTACCTCCTTAAAAAATACAATTATTTGGAAACCAGTACATCAAGTTATCTGTCTGATTTAAGTGACACAAAAAAATAAACTAAAACAATAGAGAGGGAGCAAATATATTCTAATCATAGCACAGAAATAAGCTGCAGTGGCGAATGTACAACCTGGAATTACTTTGCAGGTGGAGGTGAACAGGAAGTATCGTCTGCACGACATGGAGACACTAAAAAGTATCCACAAGTGCACCTACATACCAGCTCGGACGGTGTTCATGAGATGTGAGCTGCCACAGGGCCGATATGTCGTCATCCCGTCCACCTTCGATGCTTTCATAGAAGGAGAGTTCATGCTCCGGCTTTACACGGACGTGGACTCCGGCTGCCGGTATGAAACTGATAATTCAAATTCAAAAGATTTAAACTAACCTTTGGTTGAACCTGTGGAAATCTAACATTTTGTCTTTGGTAAAGCATCATGTATTTCAAAGCCTTGAGGGAAAACAAACTATTTAAAATGCTGATGTGAACTCTGAATGATGGATTGTATTTTATAGGAGCAACCAGATTGGTTTTAGCACTGGGTCTGCTTGGTCTAAAACATGAAATATGTTTAAGTCAGACTGGCTGCCTTTTGATTGAGGTCAGAACATGAAGAAACATGATTTCTATCCATGTCTTCCCTCAGGGAGCTAGTGAAGGACAAACCACAGACTAAATGTTGGACTNGACTCCACTTTTTGGATATCCTCAAGTTGTTACTCACATATATGTGGACAGAGCTGAGATCGGTCAGCAAGGAGACCAGGCGGAGGGTAAGAGAATGTTTTTTCAAACTAGTCCTGCTCATTTATAATTCACAGAAATAAAATTAAATGCATCTTTTAGGCATAAACCCATATTTGATCATTTCCTGCGAGAGCCAATCAGTGAAGTCCATCACCAAGAAGAACTCTTTGACGCCGGCTTTTGAATTTAGCGCCATTTTCTACAGGAAGAAGGTCACAGAGCCCCTAACAGTGCAGGTAAATTGAAAAATCAGTCAAGTGACAGTGATCAGTCTCAGATAGATTGGTGGGGCTGGTATTTACTGCCCAGGTTTACAGTTGTGTTTTTAGTCATTTACTGTTGTTAGAGCTGAAAAAACATCAAAAAGACTTTAAATGACAACAAAGCAGAGTCAGGATTTCTCTACATGACATAAATGGTAAATTGAAAGGCTTTTTCTATACATATATAGATCAACTAAATGCTAATGAAACTTTTGTAAGAAAAACTAAAACAAATGTACACAAGTATTGGCAAACCTGGTAGAGATGTGTGAAAACCCCACAAAGAGATATTTAATTTATGTAACAATATTGCTTCCAGCACATGACTTTGGTAAAGTAATAAACTGATTTATTCAACATATACTATATATTTCAAAACACTGTAGACCAGGGAAGGAAAGGCTGAACATGAAACACTTCCACTGCAGCACAGTGCGTCATTTCTACACATTATGTAATTAAATTAGTTTGTCTATTTTATATTAACTGCAGCTTGGGCAAAAGATTCTATTCTAGCACAACAAATCACCTCCTGTATTATTTGATATTGAACCTGTCTGGTCTTTTCCAGTTGTGGAGCGATGACCTTGGATCGGACAAACTTTTGGGCCAAGTCATGCTGTCCGGCAGCCCTGATGACAACTCTTTGCTTTGGCACCAGCTGAAGAATAAAGGTAGTAAGAAGGCGGAAAATATGCCTGGCAAAATTGCTGTGAGGATTCGCGCTTCAAACGACCTGACTGCCTTATAATGAGACGGCGCCTTCATCAATATTTAAAACATACAGTAACTTTGTGTGTTGTCAATGAACCAAAACAGCTCAAGCACTGTCCATGTTGAGTTAATTTTTAGAAAGTTAGGAGGAAACAAGATGCTTCTGACCAGGTTTTGGTTAATTTTTGATTTCTTACTATTCTTATTAAACATGAGTAACCTTACTTTTAATAACGGAGCAAGATTTAGAGAAACTCCACTATTAGTTTATAAATCTAGAGAAAACTTAGGAAGTACCACCAACTTTATAGAATCAGACATGGAGAATCAACATTTAGCTTCATATTGTGCAAATCTAGAACTCAACCCAGAACAACTGAAGCCAACATTTAGTTTTGTACCTCACTAATATTACCAAACATGGAGAACCAACATTTATTTTTATCAGAGCAAGAATCCAGAGAAACCCCTACCAGTTTATATGGACGACTTATTCTTACTCTTATTAAACATGAAGCCAATATGTAAAAGTAAAAAATTTTAAAGTTTTATACTTTTAAATTTTTGTCGTTTTTTGGTTTTGTAGTTTTGTTTGTATTTCTTTCTAATTCATGTAAAGCACTTTGAACTGCCTTGATTATGAAAATGTGATTAAAAAAAATACTTTACCTTCTTTTTAGAAACATGTTCTAGTTTGACTACTATGTATTTTTGTTTTTGGAAAATAATTTCTTCATGAAACTATACTGTGAATAAAATTTAAGTCAGTGACATTAAAACTTGATGCAAATACGCATTTATCCATTAATAAAATATCCATGCATCATCGTTTGTATCGCTTTTAACAACAAAGCAGGTGATGCTTTGTTGGTAAAATTATGCAAGTATGACAACTTAAAAATAAATGTATTCTCCAGACTCTTGATTTTCCTCCTCTTTTTATTTTCAGTCCAGTTCCCAAACTGCAATATTTTGTATTTTTACACTCAGGACACAGCCATGCACGATTCAAAGTTCAAAAAGTCTATTGCTTCAACCACAGTTAAAAATAGTTTATCCAAAACCTCATTTCTCTCCCCCGATTCTTGCTTGTCCGTTTTTTTTTGTTTTTTTTTTCAAAGACAGGGAAAGGTCTGCCGAGGTACGCCGGATAGATCAGCAGTTTTACAAAGCTAGACAGTAATAAGAGTAATAATAATAATAATAAAGATAATAATTTAAAAAGTAACATTTTTTGTCTTTGTTCCATTCTCTTGATACACATTAATAGAGGAATTTTTCACACCACGTGTACAGGTTTACACATTCAGAAGATAGGAATGTACAGGAGCAACCACAGAAAAGTGGGAAGGGAAGGATGGGGTGTGGGTGTGGGTGAGCACGTCAGTGGTGTCTCCTGTCCCGAAGTTCACCTTTGTGCTCATAGTTCAGACCTGTACAAGGGCTAGAAAGGCCAAAACGTCCCAGGGCTGGGGAGGCTTTCCGACAGGCCACACGTAGCGACACAGAGGAGGAGGACAGCCGCGCTCGGCCTGGACTGACTGTGCGGGCCTGCACACAGAGAGCTGGGATCAGCAGCTCGCTCCAAAGATGAAGAACTGTCTGCTATAGAGCCCCCCCAAAAAAAAAATCAGAGAGAGGTGGATCCGGGAGTGTGCAGAGATGGCGTTTGGGTTGGACTTTCTGTTTTTTGGTTGTTTTTGTTTTTTTCAGTTCCCAGGGTGCAGAACATTTATCGGTACCATACGAGCCACCTGAATTATCAGCTTAAGTTACACAGTTCTGAAAAACAGACAGGAAGGGCAGAGGGAGAGGACCTGCCATATTTACATACATACATACCCTAACAATCCCAGCCTATGTGTTTCAGGAGATAACAGTGCAGTTTGTTTTCACATGCATGGAATCTGCTGCGTCCTCAGGTCTGTCGCCTCTCCTGCATCTTCTGTACAGAGGAGGTACAATGTTTCTGAGCAGCTACCCTGCACCTCAAAGGTAAGGTGGAAAACAGGAGTGAGGCATCTTTTAGTGCAGATTGAGGCAGCCCCCCATCATCATCATCATCATCATCACACAAACAGACCCACATACACACACAGGGGAGCTACAATGCCGGTAAGAAATGTGCATCCACTCATCATCGGTAGGAACGTTGTTCGTTTTGGTCGTTTATTCACCGCTTTCTTTCTGTAGCCACTAACAAGGTTCTGACAGAACTCATGTCCTATCATAGATCTGGTTTTTAAAATATGGCCTAGTGTTTGACAATATGATTAAAAATCGTATTACTATAAGACATTTTCATATCAGTTGATATCGATAATTATTTGTTTTTTGGTTTAAATATCTGAAATAATGCCAAACTGTTGATGTGACCTTTCCTGTTTCCTCCACAGTTTCCGCTTGAGTTGATTCAGGCTAAACCTGAAACTGCTGCAGCGCATCTTACTCAACAGGTTGTTGCTAGGTAACCAAAGATTAGTAAGTTAGCTCATGCCACAAATTTTGTTTAGTTGGCCCTGAGAGGAAGAGAGGCTAAAGCCTTTCATTTGCCCACATTTCCCAGAATGCTGTGCGGTTCTGGAACAGAGTTCAGTGAAATTATCAACATTTCATCCGACGTATTGATCAAGTGTCTATCACCATATATATTGTTATTGATTTATTGCTCAGCCCTAGCAAATTTCTACAAGGTCCCTATCAGAAACATTCCAGGAAGTTAATGTTAGACTATTTTATTTATTTCAAAATCAGTTTTATGTGTATATGGGACATTTGAGCTGTTGGAACAAGGCTCAGGTAAATCAGATGGTGTCACTGAACTCTCTATGCCAGTTTCACATGAACACAGACTGAGAGGATGCCATTTAAACACCAAAATGGGTTTGGAACAAATAAAACTGATCAACATTAAGCTTTAGGAAACACAACCCCAAAGTCCCTGGTTTTAAAAACATGCTCCCAATTAGAAAATATCTGACTTTGCTCGAAAGCAGAGGCTGTGTTTTAAATGAAGTCTTCCAGTTCTGGTTAGAAAAGTGATCAATTATTCAGCCAGAATTATGGTAGCAGCTTGTTGGTGGCTATAAAAAGTATGAAGCAAGAACAGTTGACTTGTTTCAAAGTCTGATATTAACACAACATTCACGTCGAGGATTAGTTTATGCGAGTTTCTCGAGGCGTTGTACGTGGAGGAATGCCGGAGGAAACCAGAGAATGCAACCACAGATGGATAAACTTTGTACTGTAATGAGTTTAAACTCTAAACCAGGTATGAGAGGAATGAGTACAATCATAAGAACGACACTCCTCATTCAGCTCTGCGATTGACGCTCGCCTCTCTCAAATCTGTCACATATTTGAAAACTAACAACAAAATGTAACAACCTTAAGAGAAATAAGTCAAAATACAAGACACATTCGAAAAAAACTAAAGCTTGGACGAAGAGCAACTTAGATTTTATGTCAGAAGGAAGTGAAGTTTTTCACCTGACCAGGCTTCCTCTAACATCAACATTCAGAAGGAAAATTCAGATTACAATAAAAAGACGTGTCATTTTGTTGGTTTGTAAATGAGACATATTTCTACTGGATTTCATCTTCTGCTCATGGTTTAAGGACAGATGAGAATCATGGACTTTAGATTGAATTCAGGATTATTATCTTCTTAATTCATCACTTTTCTTCTAATTTATCCAAACCATAGCAGATGTTCTAAGAGTATTCAAGCTTACTGAATCTGTTTTCATGTTTTGTCATTTTATAACCACAAACTTCATGTTACAAATACAAGATTGTAGAGCATGATTGTGGAAATGGAAGGGGAAAAAAAATGCACAGCTTACAATTAAAAATACATATATTAAAGGTGTAATGTGCCTTTGTAATCAAGGAGTCCAACTACTGAGATATGATAATCCAGCTGGACTAAAAAGAAAAGGAAATCGATAAGAAGCCATTTTAGAGACATGGAGCTAAAAACAGGACAATGCAGGAAGTAAATCTGCTAAATGGCACCTTGTACCTGCAAACCACTGATCATTTTCCTTCAACTTCACAATTATGCATCATAAACAAAGTCCAAATTCAAAACACAAAGCTGATGTTTGCAAAATGACAAAATGTGGAAAGGCTTTTTGCATCGTACCGTATGAAAAAATAAATAAATAAAAATAAAAAATAACCCACCAATGCTAAAAAATTAGGAGTAATAATGTTTCAAATGATAGTTTGTGTCAGAATGTTTCAAAAATTATATTATAAATAATGAAGACTTTACATATTCAAACAGTAATTTAAAATAAACCAAATTTAAAAATTAAATTGAATTTATGTCCAGTGATTAAAACAACAAAAAGAAATTAATTGGTAAAAAGAGGTTGAGCACAAATCATATATAAGAACTGCAGAAATTGATTTTGGAAAAAGTATTTAAAGCTTTCACGAGTCATGGAGAAGTCATTCCTGAATTTGTTTTCCTCTTCCGGTCGTTGCATTCCTACATTCATTCACACACGCACCAACACACAAAACACAGCAGAGGAGGCGATCTGCAGAGGGTTAGCGGTGCTTCTTCACAGAACCACGGTCATGCAGGCTGACGTCGGGTCCAAACCGAGAGGGCAGGAAGCCAATCCTAACCCGGGATGGGGAAGAAATCTTTGTTTCTCCGTTTCACTGCTGCAGTAGTTTTTATTTTTACTCTTGAGGATAAGCACCTTTCCTTCTCACTTTTATCTAAACTATTTTTCCTTTGCTGTTTAGGGAGCGATTTGTCCCAAAACAAGACATGATGTGAACAGAAGTGCACGGTTTGTTTACACACACACGCATACACACCCACACACACACAAACATGTTTGACATACATGTGATAGACTGCTCTACATGTACAGTGCTGGAGAAGTAAACAAGGAGGCAAGGTCTGTGTTTTCAGCAGCGTGGCCGAGAGGCTGCAAAGCCAGATGTCCGTCCCACAGACGAGGCCTGGAGGACGACTGGTGGCGGCTGGGGGAGGGTCTTATGTCCTTGTGCTGTCACTGTCAGTCACACAAACCCGCCCCGTTCACCCAAACCCCTGCTGTCATGAAGCAACGCATCAGCGGCAGCGCTCCGGCCTTTGGCTTGGACAGGGAGCCCCACCCTCAGCGACTGCTGTTCTTTATGGCTTCCTTAGCAGCTACAATCAGAGGCGTCAGGCTGGAAAGAGGCTTCGCCAGCTTGAGGAAGGAATGCTGCAGGCACAAAAGGAGGAGATGAAAGCAAGGACAGGAGAGATTCTGTCAACTTGTGGCTAAGATTGTGAGAACCAGGTGACACGTGTGCACAAATGGGGAATACTTCTAATATTCAGCTCTGGAAAAACTTAAGAGACCCTTTAAAATGATCACTTTTAGTCTTTATAGGTTTATGTTTGAGTAATATGAACATTGTTCTTTTATTCTATGAACGACTGACAACATGTCTCTGAAATTCCAAGCAAAAATTTTGTTTTTATTTGCAGAAAATGAGAAATTGTCACAATAACTAAATAAATACAGAGTTTTCAGACCTCAAATAATGCTAAGAAAACAAGTTCAAATTCATTTAGAGACAACAACACTAATGTTTTAATTCAGGAAGAGTTCAGAAATCAATATTTGGTGAAAAATGGGGTTCAGTGCAATGGACTGAGCTGAATAATTCAATCTTATTCAACTTTTTAGCAAATCCTTTTAAAGGAAGCTAATTTGCGTCCTTTAAAAGTGGCAGAATAAATCTTACCTTTGCACCACAAAAACAGAACTTCTTACCAATAAGTTTTGGTTTAGATTTTTAGCACAAATTTCTTAAGACACTTAAAATAAAAAACAACTTACATACAAGTCACTTTTCAGCAAGAAATAGGAGCTTATGTTCAGGCAATAATTCCTAATATCGATGAAAATTTATAAGTGAAATAACCTCCCAGGTATTAGAATAATAATACCTAGAATAATATTCTAGGTAAGAATTAAAAAAAATACTCAGAATTTGCTTAATCTTCCAAAATGCTTGTGGCGTATATTGTATGGTCTGTTGAAACCAAATAGACCCAAATATTTGGGAGAAAAACTGCCATAAAGTTTTAATTATTTTTTTGGATATTCACCTGCAGCAGGTCCTTGGCAGAGCCTCTGCGGTCCACATCCATCTCCAGACAGCGGTTCAGGAAGTCTCTAAACACCGATGAGAGCCTTTCAGGGTTCTGCAGCTCTGGAGTACCATTGGTTGCTATCAGGTAAAGTGCCTGCAGTCAAACATAATGATACTTTTACAATTTAAATCCAAATATCTTGAAAATATTAAATCAACACGTTTTTGAGAGAAAGTCTAAACATTGCCTTGAAGTATATCCAGCAAAAAAACATTTATCTCCATTTTTTTCTGTGTAAATATTTCTTCTGATCCATCTGTATTTCCATTAATAAAAATCCAATAATCTGTATCAAAAAAAGTTTGTGATCTTGATCATAAAGTGTTATGTTACAGTATGAAGCAAAAGGGATTTTTTTTAAACGTTTGAGTTAACATCTCTGTGTTAGATATGCAAGCTAACCAATACTCATACTAACATCAAAATTCATTGTGAGTTATAAGTCACATCTATTCTAATATCTGATGTTTAGTTGACTGATGTTATACTTTATATGGTGAAGTGGCTGCAGCCCAAAAACAAATTTCCCCTGTGGGACAGTAAAATATAACTTACACTCTACTTTCAGTTGAACTTTTTCCCCTCTTTGCCACTTTAAACACCAAACTTCCCTCTTATCAGAACTTTATGTGAGAGGCCAATTTCCTTTACAATTATCCAAACCTCTAATAGAATACAGCAAAGTTCATAGTTGCAATGCGACAGAATGTGTTTGTGAGGCATTGTATTGACGCAGTTGATTCAGAGTCAGTTTGCACCTAACAATGAAAAAAACAACCTTTTCCTGGACTGTATTTACCCTGAGTGGATTCTCGTTCAGATAAGGTGGCTCGCCCTCCACCATTTCTATCGCCATGATTCCCAGAGACCAGATGTCCACTTTTGGTCCGTAAGCCTTTCGGGTCACCACCTCCGGTGCCATCCAGTATGGTGTTCCCACCATCGTGCTGCGCTTGTTCTGCTCCGGAGTAATTTGGGCGCAGAAACCAAAGTCGGCTGAAGAGGAAGGCAGAGGAAAGTCATGTAGTTGTTTACTTTACTCAGGTTGTTTTTTCTTCTCTAAAATATTTTACTTTTTGGTACCAGTCTTTAAACATGACTTACTGAGCTTCACGGATCCATCCATCCCCAAGAGGATGTTGTCACTTTTTATGTCTCTGTGGATAACCTGGTTGGAGTGTAGAAAGTCCAAAGCTTGGAGACACTATGAGGACAAAAGTAGAGGCGCATACATTCAGCATCCATGTTCCTAGAAGCACATTTGAGTGGTCTCTGTTCTTCTGACTTTCATTTCCCTGTGGATGTCCAAACCTGGTTTCTTACCTCTCTGCAGACGGCGGCGATCTGGCCCTCATCCATACAGGTCTCAGTCACAACATCCGTCAGCGAGCCTCCAGCCAAATACTCCATCACCACCCACAGCTCGTCTCCTACCAGGTAGCTGCAGGATGAAGGGAACAGGAAAGGAATGAATCTTTCCTTCAACAATAAGCTTCATCAGTTTGACAAACCACTGCCTGTGGGATGGAGGCTGAAGCATTACTTGTAAAAACACGTTATAGGTCTACATGGTTGTTACTTAGCAAAGATGTGACCACAACAGAAAGGTTGATGAGAAAAGGAACAGTTTCAACCGTTGCAGCGTTCCTGCTGCTTTGAAACACTAGGTGGCAGTGTTTCACCTCAATATAAGTTCAGCCTACTCATAAAAGGAGAGAGAAGGAAATCTGTAGAAGCAGGAGAAAATCATATAAAGAGGAGGATCAGACATTTCCTCAATGTCGCTACAGTAAAAGCTGAATCATGTTAACTTAGTCCATAGAGGCTAAGTTAAATGTTTAGGTTTTATAAATGCCAATGCTTGTATTAACTGAATATTCTTAAATAAGCCTCATTGATTTTTTTAAACTGAAAATCTTTGAATTTGGATTACCTGTTAGACAAAATAAGCTTAAAAATTTGTCGTATGGGGAACGCACATTTACAGTTTCCTTGACAACAGCAAAACATTTACATTTTAGAAATAAGGTTCTGGTTTTCAAACAACTAACCTGTCCAGGTAGTTCACTATGTTGGAGTTTTTGTTTTCCCTCATCACCAAGATCTCGTTGATGATCAGCTCCTTCTTGGGTTGTTGCTGCAGGTTCATCTGCTTGATGGCCACCTGAGACCACAGATATTTATGGCTTCATGTAGGTAAAGATTAGCAGGAGAAATTAGCACAGAAGAACATTATATTTTACCTCTTGGCCAGTTGCTATGTCGATGGCAGTGTAGACAGTGCCAGACGCTCTAAAAAAACAAAACAGCAGAATGAAAAGAGAAACATACAACATTAAAAACAACATAAAAAGACTTTTTAAACCTAAAAATTACTGTTATTTGGAGAAAGATCTATTTATTACATTTGAATATTTCTGATTTTAGAAGCTGGCACATACAACTGGTTAGAAATTAAGGTAAGAATAAAAAAAAGTTAATCTGACTGCAATAAAATTAGATTTTGCAGCATGAATCAAAATATCTTCAGCTAAAACTAAGTTGGTACAAAACTATGGGTTACACCAGAAACTCAAATAATTTATATTTCTAAATTCTTCATTAACACACTACTTTTTCACCACAAACTTTTAGATTTGCTTTGTGACGTTTTACATTGTTTTTTTTTTTACCGATGACAATGTTTAAGTGCATTTGCGCAGAATTGTCTTTCGCTGATGTCAACGGCTAGTTATTTGAAGTATGTCTCAGTCAACAGTGCATATCTGCAAACTTACATTTCTTCCATTTCTTTCTTTCAAAACAGCTTGATATCAGTCAGATTCAAGTCTTGCCACAGATTCTCAGTTGAATTAAGGTCTGGACTTTGACATGGCCATTCTGATTCGTGACTAACTGAAAGCTGAACCTCTGCCCTGATCCTCTGTAGGCACTGGCCGTTTTTCTTCTAGGATCGCTTTTTATTTGATCTCAGTACTGATTTAAAACAGTTTTTACACATTTCAAGTTTTCATTTAAAACTCTGTAGACCATCAACAAAATTTAATGTTCTACCCTTTATGAAAAGGGAGCCAGCACACTGATTTAAGGAGTGGTGTGATCAAACTTACTGTTGTTCTTTGAGAATTTTGGATGAGCTTCGATTGCCTATTTATCTTCACTGATCTGTACTTTTCTTCAAAAAGTTAATGTACTAGAAACTAACATGTGTACCAGATCCTGTTTCCTGTTTAGTCAGGAAAGCCTAACTGGCTGTGCACTGATTTACTGCTGAATCTTATTCGGTATTTACAGTTCAGATCTGAGTACATGATGACACCTTGACTTTTGATTTCTAGCCTCGACTTTTGGGAGCAAAAACAAACAAAAAAGACTTCTGTCTTTTCTGCACTACCTTTGATGATATCCAGAGCTTATTAAGAGACTGAAAGCAATTTGTTTACTTAATTTTATTGCTTGGTATTAGAGTTAAAAGGACGTAATACAGATGCACCTTAGAAATTAAACCACATATTCTTTCCTCACATCTCTCAATTATGAACTACTCTGTCTAAAAAATAAAATTCTAATAGAATACATTGAAGTTTGCGTTTGTAAAATGTAAAATTTCAAGGGGTATGAATAAGTCTATATTTAACTCCCAGTTAAAAGCCTTCTTCCGAATTCCTGCTGCTGATTCTTCCTTTTTCTCCTCTCTCACAGGCTATGAATTATAAAATAGAGTTTCTGGTGGTAATAAATTCAAGATAAGAGAGCAGAGAGTAAACAGACAACCACCCAGTCTTCAGCTATCCACTTGATCAAATATGGAAATGTTGAGCATGGTGTGAAGATTACAACCAGTGCTTGTTTTTTCTTAATCTGTACAGAGGAGTCGTGAATAAAAAAAAGCATTTAAAGATGCAGAGAAAAGTGGAGAGGCAGCTAGCTGGTGGAGCTAATCTGTGTTTCCATATTTTTGGGATTCAGTTTTCATTTCCTGTCCACTCACTTTTCTCACGGTTATCCAACCCTAAGCCTCTCTTAGTTCTCTTGCAGAGACTGACGCTTAAAAAAAAAGACTCATTTTGTTTGTTCGCCATGAAGAGACTTACCCTTGTCCTATTTTCTCAAAGCGTGTGTACTTCTTTTTGGGATCCCCCACGCTGACAATACTCCCTGAGTCGGAGAGAACAGATACATAATCAGCATCCCGGCTGCATATTCCTGTTTTGATCCCCACAATGGATTCCTGGTGATTCAGGCTGAAGTTATATCACAGGCAGGCAGCAGAATAACTAAGTACATTAATACACAGAAATTATTTTCCTTCTCTCATAATGCAAAGCACTTAAAAGAGCTTTTTATTATAGCCACGTTCATCCAGTCAAACTTAAGAACGCATAAACATTCATACAACAGATCTGTCATTGTTAGGGAAATTGGGGGAAGCTGGAATCGAACCAACAACCTTCGGATTACAAGACAACCACTGTACCGCCAGTCGAGTAACTGGCATTTTGTACATATTGACTAAAGAAGATCACAGATAAAATACAAACTGACACGGATACTATCAGGGGAAAAAAGTCTTAGTGTGTTGCGCAATTTTTTTTTATCTAAACAAGAATAAATCTAACAAAATGACTCATTATATTTGAATAAAAGTCTCTTTGTCACCAACAAGTTTGTGGCAGGATATTTGACCACTCTTCTTGGCAGTGGGTACATTCCTAGAGCTCATTTAAATTAAATGGTTTTCTGGTAAGGACCTGGCTTTTAAGAACAGTTCACAAATATTTAATAGAGTTGAGTTAAGGGCCATTAATGTTAGCCTGCTCATCCATTCCAAAACCAGGTTTTATGTATTTTGGGATCATTATTCTTCAGAAACACTTAATTGTGTCCATGTTTCAAACATCTGACACAAGCTGTTCATCTGTGATGAAAGGAAATTGGCCAGAATATTTACAAAGAATCCAGAAACCACAAGGCTAATGTATACTGGAACCAGCAGGAAAACCAGTAAACCAAGTTGACGCAAACAAACAAAGATACCAAAATTTGGCCTCTGCTTTGAGCTATGAGTCATTTTTGCAACAAGTGGTCCTGGTGAATTGCACAAATAGAGCTTCACCTTACATCAACAGCTGAACGGTTGAAACTTGTGCACTGCTGTGCCAAATGCAATCCTATTAAAAATGTATAAACTATGATTAAAAAAAGCCAGACCAGGCCAACCTAAATGAGCTCCATCAATCCTGGTAAGAACAAATGTCAAACATCCAGCAAGAAACATAAACTGAAAGCTTTTTGATAGCAAAGGGAAATTTATCCAAATATTGGTGAGAGTGCATGAGAATATATGAAGCAATATGTATAATCAATAGTTTCAAATCTACGATTGGATATTTTTGCTTATTTTAATTGTACGCATTTCTTTAAATGTCTTGTGAGTAAATATATATTTGCCAATTTATCCATAACAACTGGAACTCTCAATATCTAGCAAGTTATTTTCACCATTTACTGCTTATCAAAAGAGAACCCCTCAGATTAATTTCACTCCCTTCTACGCCGGGAGTGAAATTCCTGTAATAACCTGATATTGGCTGGAAAGCGAATCGTCTCCCCTTTCAGAAACCGTTGGACTTTTTCAGATAGCTCAACGTGTGACGGAAACATGGTACTTCAAATTTGTCTGGATCGTCGCCCATCCGTTCGGTCTGGAAGGGTTAATCCCATATTTAATGTTTTTGTATGAATACCCTCAATCACACTCCACAATTATAGTTGCCAAAGTTTTATATAAAGTAAAAAAAATATTTATTTCTCTCAGATTTGTCTATGAAAGGAGTAATAATCCTTTAGGTTGAAGATCTTTAAAGACATACTGAGTCTTTCCAGGATCTCCTCATCTGTCATCTTGGACTTCTTCCTCTGCCGGTCGGTGTGGCGGTACATCGTGTTGGAGGTGTTGTCAGGCTGAACCTGCGACTCTGGTGGAGTCGACTCTTCTTTGACCGGGGCGGGGGGCTTTGGTGGGTCCATGACGGA
Source organism: Alfaro cultratus (assembly GCA_903066825.1). Taxonomy (NCBI): domain Eukaryota; kingdom Metazoa; phylum Chordata; class Actinopteri; order Cyprinodontiformes; family Poeciliidae; genus Alfaro; species Alfaro cultratus. Next base: position 14,542 of record CAEFZX010026733.1, read on the forward strand.
GCGCGTGTAGATCTGCATCAGAAGAGTCAGGATGAACAGTAATAACAGCAGCTGAGTGATCTGACCAACCGGTGGCTCCTGCACTTACAGATTTGGTGTGCTCCGGTCGAGGGGCGATGACCGGGGGCAGCTCGTCATCGTCGTCCTCTTCTTCATCTTCCTCCTCCTCTTCCTCCTCCTCCTCGTCCTCCTCTTCTGAAACGGGCGGAGCAATCGGGGGCTCTGTTGTTGACGTTTTGGCACCCTGGATGGGAAGAGATTTAAGTCGGAAGAGGTGAATGTAGCATTTAATTAATGCGATTTGTGTAGATCCTCACATGATCCCCAAATCTAACACTGTTTTGATTTGTTACCACCAGGAATAAACAGCCTGCGTTCTCCAAACCAGCCACGTTACACATTCAAGATCGGTGTTTTTCTTGACTGAAATGCTAAAAAAGGGTGCTTGTGGGAACCACATTAAATAATTTAATGATTTAAATTAACAAATTATCATTAGAGATGCACTGAGATATTGACTGGTGACCAATAGAAACCAATTTTCAAACTCAAAATTCAAATCTTTTTCCAAACAGTGAGCGCACACTATTACACACTAACAGTTAGCTATATATGTTATAATATAAAAGGAAGACATGTCTTATAATTGAGCATTATAAGACATGTCTAAAACTCATGTTGAAAGAGGGATTATCGTTTTTCCCTGCACCATCGCCGCAGTTGTGGTTCACTGTTTGTAACAAACACCTTGACTAATACCAAGCTTTCCATGTATCAACATTAAGAAACTAGGTGTCATCGATTGGCACCGAATCATTGGATTAAGACTGTTCTTTAAATATATGTTCTATTTTAACTTAAAAATTAAAATTTCCAAATTCATGTTGGAAAAATAGACATAAAGTTGAATTTGAAATGCTACAATTAGCGAGCGTCTCGTCAATCACAACCTCGTCATCCAATATGGTTTTCTATCATATAAAACTTCATGATACCCAAAATAAAAAAGAAAACTCTTCAGCATTTTCATTTTGGCAATTTAAACTGCACCAAATCAATAGGTGGTTCTACACAACCTCATTTAGTTTAGCTGTAGAGTTTCAAGGTTTATGATTTTTTATTAGTTTTTAATGCTAATGTAGCCGCTAATAGTAGTTAGCCTGGTCAGTGTACAAATCAGTTAGTAAATTACAACTAGAAAATTACAAAATTAAGTAAATTACAACTTGAAATTGCTTTGTCATCATTCCAAGATTGGACATCTGCTAAATGAGGAAATGCACACGTCGTCACGCTTGTTTTTGCTTCACTGTTCACTAGTGGGAATTATTTTGTTTTGAGAACTCATCTCATTGGCAGCCCCAGTGCCGCCAGTAGGTTGCACTGGTAACGCAGTTTGACAATGATTCCTCTGAAAGACACATTTAGAGATCGCTGTTTTTGTAATGCTACCCATAATAAACTCACTAATCTCTAATATAGAATCAAAACCTAGTTTAAAATTTGAACTCTGCAATCATTTTGTCCTCATGATCTCTCTCTCCCATAAATATTATGATCTTGTTTCTTTTTCACAGGTAAATATTGAAAGGCTGATAAAAAATAGGGTAGCAAGAGAAAATCTTTTAAAACTTCCATGTTTTAAACGGACGTCAGAAATCGGCCACGAATTGCAGATCGGTGCATCTCTAATTATCATTCAACGAAAGTATTCAAAAACAAAATAAAAATGAAAAAAAGTGATCATCGAGATCAAAACATGTTTGAGGTGAAGTCATGAAAAAGTCATGTTTATGGCAGGAAAAGCATTTATGATTCAAGAACTAAAAGGGAAAGTGAGGGTGCATTCAGTGCATTTCTCTGTGGGCTCTGGTAAGGTGTGCCATGAACCAGGGATGCGGATGAATTTTTAAGTAGCAAGGTGTTACATCTTTAACAGCGCTGAGACTTCTGACATACTTCAACCCGGTGGTGGGCAGCATCTAGATGAGCCGCAGACACCCTGTTGATTCCTTTTAATAAGTCTGATTAATCAGGCATATTTAATACGCCGAATGCGCTGCCATTTTCTTCTTCTTCTTCTTCCCCTTCCATCCAAGAACATTATTTGCCTTGGATCATCTTCCTCTTATGGAATGGAAACACTCTATCCGCTCTCGTCATGCATTAATGAAAGTGGTGCAGCTTAGTTCTGGTGATTAAAAGCAAAGTCCCAGTCCTTCATTGAGACAGACTGGGCCTCTGACTCGCTTCGAGGAAGACTGGGCCAAGACTGCAGTGCAGAGAGGAGTGCTCGGTTTATGTGTGTGTGTGTGTGCTCCTTTTTTTATTGGGAGCCATGCAGTAATGTCTAAAATGGTGATGAGGTTACAGGCAGATTATTGGCAATGTGGATTAAATTGTTAAAATATGAGCTCATACATGCAGATTGACAGCCAGTACAGTCCTCTGTGGAATATGCGACTGTCCTGCCATTTCAGAGACGGCAAGTCAAAGAAAACCACAAAAAATTATTCCCTGTGTGATGTTTCAGAAGAAAATGAATCTGTTCAAGACATCAAAAGTTAATAGAGCCAATCAAACCCCCATAAAATATCAATACAAGTGCCTCTGAAATTGAATATTTGTACTGCAAAAATAGCCGGACGGCTCCGTCAATATTAGGCCATCAAATAGTTGAATTTAGCTTCACAGCCAATGTAGAGGTACATCATGTGGAAAATAATATGGAGGAGTTACCTTGTCAAATAATGCGCTGCAGGTTCTAAGGCTGACAGGAGGCCCAGAAGACAGCAGTCGGTTCTGAATGTGAAGGTTGAAAATGGGAGGATTTACTTAAAACAAACCCATACAGAGAGTGAGACTCTATAGTATAGAGGAGGAGGCAGGGTGGGGAGTAGAGAGGGCTTCATGTCCACATCATTATCCCCCAACACACAACATGAGGGGAGGACGTGGCGGGAATTAAATATGCTTCCTGTTCAAAACAACATTTCCCTCTTCAAGATGCGTCAGCAGATGCAGGTGCAAAAATATTATGTCATCATTTGTTTTGGAAACTGCCAATAAAACTCACTTGAAGGTATGCAGAAGAAAATTACATCTCAATTACTGTTTCCAGATTCTCATAACACTTATCCTGCTGTCTGTATTTTACTGCTCAAAGAAGACATTTCATTTAGCAGCAACGTGATCCGACTCCTCAGACCACGTTGCTCGTCCTCACTGGATCTGATTTCTACCATTCTCATAGTTAAGTATACCTTCTTAACAGAATGAATCCTCTGAATTAACTTTCAAAAAGAAGTCCTGTTGTTTGATATTGTGAAGATTTTTTATTTCTGTGCTTAGCAGTTCAAAACAGGTATTGTGGATGTTTCCCATTTACCTTCTTGTATTTAAAACATAGCTGAAGTATGTTTTAACATAATTTCTTTCTACGGATAGCGGTATTTTTAAACATTTTTACAGAGTACATAATCATATAACCCAACATGTACTTCAAGATATCTGTACACGCCTTTGCAAAAGTATTCAGGTTCCCACTTTTCAGAATTTTGTGGGTTATAGCACTGCTATGTATTGACATACACCGCCTTTAGAACCGCCTTTCACTGGAATTACAGCATATTCAAACTTTTGGACTCTCTACTTCATATGGGTCAAATAAAGACCATGTGAGAATATAAGAAAGCTGGAGTTTTTCATAGATCGTCTCTAAAATGAGACATTAAAACTGGTGGCACCTCCATTTCTCTAATTTTTTTTAGCTTTTTCATTAAAAGCTGTGAAAATCAAACCTGACTGAAGCTAATATCTGACAGCAACTGACTGAGAGAGCATGAGGGGACACCAAGCACAAAGCTCAAAGTTGTAAATATGCTAAAATGAAATAAAAGCTTTGGTGTAACCAAATCTTGAATTTTCCTGTAACGCAAAGTGTATCTAATGTTGCATTTATTTCATTCTGAAATCTCATATTATGACACTTTCATAGTAACTTGTTCTGCAGTCTCTGAAGAGTTAATACACAGCAAAACGCTGTAGTAGGTGGTAAATTAATGCAAAATGCACATCAGTTTGTAACATCCACCTGCAGCTGATTATCAGCAGCTTGATAACGCCCTGCTGTCTGTCTTTAGTGATCATTTTCTTTACATTAGCTCAGGATTTCAGTGACAATGAAGCCAATAGCTGAGTCACCTCTCAATGCTGCTGAACACTGAAATGCATTTGAAAGCTTTCCTCCCTGACTGACCGCCACACCCTTTTACCCTTCACTGGCCTTGCATGAAGAGATCCCAGTGGATTTTCCCCTGGGCAGTATATTCTGCTTCTTCTTCCTCTTCTTCTTCCTCACCCAGTGAATGCAGGCTGGGCTATTCAAAGCATAGATAACTGAGGTCAACACAGCGGGAATCTCTCTACATGCAGCTGAGCCTCCAGTGACGCTTTTGTCTATGTTCGTTTTGAATTTGGGAGTGATTCGGGGAGAGAGAAAAAAAAAAGCAATAGGCAGCACACCTCTCTCTGCAGTCACTTATTTTTCTGCCGTAGTTGCAAAACTGTTTTGTATGAGTGCAAAATGAAGAGAATTGTGCCATATATTCAAGGAAGAAAGCCCCTAGAGGGGAACCCACAGAAATCTGTGTGAAAGGGATTCATCTTAAGGTGTGTTTTGCAGAAATTCCCCAGAAAATGTCAGTGAAAGAAAAGTGAGAAATGACATATAAAATCATTTGTTGGAACTTACCTGTTAAAGTTTTATTTACAATGAGATATTTTATCATTTACATCGTGGGATTTTTGTAAAAAAAAATCTGCATTCACCAATTTGAAATCATACATATTATTGAGTCTGGGTAAGAAAACCCAACACCAACCAAAGTAGAGTTAGGTACACAAAAACTCACCAGAGTGTTTGCTGCAATGTATCCATGCGCTGTCTTGTCTAAAATAAAAAATATATATATATCACAAAAATGTTTTATATTCTGTATCATTTTAATCTGAAATACTTTTGTGCAGGGTTTGCTGCTGGTGTTTTATTACCTCCCGAGGTGAAGCTCATGTATTTCTGGTTGTTGACCGTCTCTTTGGAGTCGTAGAACTTCAGCACGTCGATCACAGCTTGTGGATTCTTCTTCTGCTCCAGCTTGGTGATGTTTGAGGTCTGTAGGAGCCGTGCCCACTGCTCTGGGATTCCCTGAAGAGGTCACGTGTTGACAGAGGAATATAAGTCAGGTATGTGTGACCTTTCTCCCACTTTTCTTCAGGTCCCTTAAAAATATTATTCCTAGACCTTTTAGGTCCATCCAAAAAGTCTCACCGTAACCCAAAGTTGTCTATAAAAGCTTATTAATGCTTTCTTTACCCAAGAAAATAAGTCTACCAATCTCTAACATTCTCAGGCATCACTGCCCGTTTTTTAAATTTCCATGTTTGCCACTGAAGGGCAGTTCTGAGTTTCTGGATTCAGAGGAAAATAGCAAACATGGAAACTTTAAAGAAAATCTTAATCAGGTACATTTCTGAAAAACATGCAAAGAGGCAGAGGCAACTCTTTAAATACAGTGTAACAAAGAGAAGTTCAGCCATTTTATCATCTTTGTTCCTTTCACACATGAACTACACTGAGCTACACTGCCCCCATGAGTATCGGAGGTATTGCTTCATTTGTTCCCGATATCTGTGCATTATCCTGTAGGTTTTTTACAAGGAAGCTGTTTGAGATGTTGCCTTAAAATATATCCACAATTGTGCCTCAAATAATTTTAATAAACCTTAGTCTGTGTAAAGTTCTTAATTAAAAAATATTTCTTATTATCTTGGCATTTAGCACATGCAAACTGTAATTGTTGAGCGTTGAAGCATTGAAGCGTTGAAAGAAGCTCAACATTTACCGCTCCGGGTCACTTTGAATTTTTATGGCCTATTTACAGTAGACATGTAGAAGAGTTTTATGTATTTTTGGAATTGTGTCTTCTTATGCGTTTTAATCCATTCGGATGGACAGTCTTTTAGTGCGGGTTAATGTCATTTACCAGTGTCTCATCACACTCTCTGCACATTTTTACACTTAAAGCTTAATCTCTGCTGAAAATAGCCACTGCTATATACTAACTGGTGTCAGAAGGGGCTCAGGAAAAATGATACTCGGATAGCGATCCAGGGACAAATCAAAAGTATTTCACCCTGTTCTCTTGGAAAAGCATGAAACGAGCTTAAGCGAGTGTTCAGCTTAAAACAGCTAAAATGGATCTCTGTTTGCCACCAGCACATAGCTTTCCATATGAACAAGGAACTAGTTGTCACTGATGTCACTGATGGCATTACCCAAACATTTGAAACTCAAATAGAGCAGAACACGTTATCCTCAGTGCAAAGGTTGTTTTTATAGAGGGCTGAAAATTAGATTTCAATTTCACACACACGCCTCACATTTAAAGCAAAATAAATCACAAGATAAAAATGTAAAACCTTAACTATGTAAGACTGCTAATGTCTCATTTTTTATGCATCTTGTTGAATTATTTAATTCAAAATGTTAATTTCACTCTTCATTTGCATTATGCATATGTAGATGAAGAAAAACTATTTTATGAAGTCTGGTTCCCTACTAGAAAGGGAACCAGACTTTTTAATAGAAAAAGTTTTTTACAGAATTTTTTTTTACAAAAAATTCTGTAAAAAAACTGAAAATGTCCTGGTAATTTTCAGCCAGTACATTTTCAGTTGTTTTTTTTTTTTTACAGAATTTCCATCAAAATGTTTTTTGCAATTTAAAATTTTTTCATGTTAAATTTTTACCATAAATACTTAAAATTACGGGAAAAAATTTTTAAATTGCAGAAAAAATTTTTTTGACGGAAATTCCATAAAAAACAAAAAATGTACTGGCAGAAAATTACCAGGACATTTTCCATGTTTTTACTGAATTTGCATAAGAATGTTTTCTGTAATTTAACAGTTTTTCATCTTACAATTACCAACATTTCTGTTAACTCTAAACAGAATTTTTTCGTCTTTTTACAGTACATCTCCTGTTATGTTCACAAACACTTATTTTTAAAAGCTTGCACATTTTCAAATACTTTTGTCTTCCAAACTGTGCAACATGCAAATATAAAGGAGATTCTGTCTGCAATGTCCAGGTTGTCTTTCAAAATGTAAATTTTATCACAGACAACTTCAGAACAGAAACGTATACATAAAAAGGTTTTTCTTTACATTTTTAACTCTAATCACTGTGTTTTATAGGTAATATTGTTAGGGCATTACCTATAATAAAGCTTACAGAGATAAGCTTTTCAAATAAGTTATGTTTTCTTTTTTCTCGTACTTATTTAATGACCTATTTTTCTAGTGAAATGCATACTTACTGTAAATTCTCCTGTAACAGCATCAAAGCCGACATGGATTGTGTGTTCAAAGTCTGAGGGTAAGGATATCTCTGGACGTTCTTTTTCCTTCTTTTTGTTTGCTGCAAAATCATAAATAATAGCACATTTCTAATGTTAGCTTCTTTTTAATTACACAGACTAATGAAACTACACAAATGAGCAATAAAATGGAGTGTAAAAGGTGCAGAACGATGCTCACTTTTGTCTCCTCCGGGGAAGATGGAGCGCAGGCGAGCTTTCTTGTTTTTTTCCTCAGGAGCCATTGGAAGTGGTTTAGATGCGTGATTCACTGATGAAGAGTCTCGGGAACTACTGTTCATTCTCAAGGGGGGGGCTGGTGGCTTCTCTTCAATATCAACACTATCAGACATCTTTAGTAGCACTCACAAGATCCTGAAAGGAAAAACAGAGAGAAACAAGATCTGAGGACAAAGAGACTTTAAATAACCAGGATACAAAGGTTCCCTTATGAGAAAACATAAGAGAAAACCTGCTTTACTTTGGGATCTAGAGTTGAAAATTGGAACAGTATTTTATTACTTTAGAGTAACAATATGTTTTAATAGCTTACAGTTGTTTTTTTCATTTTGGATGTGAAACACGGTTAGGCTGCATATGACACCATTTCCAGACTGAAGTTTTAAGCATGTGAGGTTAATGGAAACCAGTAAGGAACCTGTAATTTTTCCAATTGTAATTTGACTTCAGATGCTAAGCCAGGTGATTATTAGGACTTGGAACTGTTAAATTCCTACCTTTGAGTAGATATGGTGCAAAACTCAAGTTGTGGTTTCCAAGTAGGAACAAGTGACTTATCTTGTTTCAGATCATTGGTGTAAAGATTGCTGGCTGTTTGTTTATCGCTGTGCACCAACAATATGCTAACACCATGTTTCAAGTTAGGAATGGTTTGCTCAGGGGAATGTGTGTTGTTATTTTATTTCACACGTTTGTGTAAATAGGTCAAAAAGTTCACTTCTTACAGGTTTGATCATCCCCTACTTGGACAAGAGAATAAATCGGAACACTATAGATGTTTTTATTATTTAAATTTCACTCTTTAAATAATTTAGGAATCCTAAATAGAGACGGTGGTAAAAAAAAGCCAAAAAATTGCATAAATCAGCAACATTTTGCTGCTATGCTCTGTAAATGCTGGGGTTTCTCGAGCTGTGGTGGCGTGCGCTGTCCAGTGAATCTTTTCAGCTGTGAAAGTAACCAGGATTTGACTCTAAGATAATCTGGCACGAGGAAACTCTTCTATCATTCTCATCTTCCATCTACCCATCCCTCCGCCATGTTACACTCCTTCACTGCTTCACTGCTTCACCCTGAGGCCAAGCCTATCATGTGATACGCAGCACAGCCGTCCCAGAAAGCAGGACATCCAGGCGGCCCCCTTAGTGGAGACCTACATTAGCAAACAAAGACACACTCCCCTGGTCTACAACAGTGTGCACCGTCTCTGAAAAATTACACATTTGGTTTCACAGTGGCTAGTGGGATTTTACGCAACCATCGCTCAAGACAACTAAAATCTGACAGGGCACAAAAGACTCAGTTTATTTCCAAATACGGCAGGTTTGGAATAGAGGAATTGGATAGGTAGGAAGATGGAGCGTAACAAAAAGCTGCAACTGAATCAAATTTGTCCCCAAAAACAGCAATATTATGCAAGAAGCCACTGCATGGAGTGAAACGGCTGCATCAGGCAGTAAAATTCTGAGTGAAATATAAACAAATTATGGGTCATTTCATCACAAAAAACTTTCCTTTCATTTCCACAAGAATGCTTATTTAATTTGATATTTATCACTACAGTTGTGCAACATATAGAAAACAAACAAATAAAAAAATTTAAATAACCCAATTGCACATTGTTTTTCTCCTCGGCTTTTAGGAACCTTTTTTTTCTCTCAGAAGGTAAAATGAACAAATTATTGTGAAAACAGCATCAGGATACTTTCATTTTGGAGAACTGTTATTAAAAAGACAGCTGTAAATTATTTGTGGAGGCCGGCCAGTGAACTGCTGAGCTGCAAAACGGAGCAATGAATGTTGGACACAAGTTATTAGCGGTGTAATGGTACACGTAAATCATTGCTTGGCATGCAGCCTGGTTTGTGGGTCACAGTTCAGTACAGGTACCGTGCAACAATAAAAGGAAACAAACACAGGTCCTAAATGTGAGGCTTGTTTTCACTTTTTTTAAGCAAAAATCTTTACAGACCCAGAGACATAAAAACAAAGCAGCCTTTTCAGGCAGCGGGTTACGACTTCGAGGCAGGAGTTGTGTACTATTAAATTAACTTTAAAGTTAAAACTTTAAAATAAAAGCAGCAAGCAAAGCACATTTAATGACTGACGTTAAAGTTTAACAATGCGAAACACATTGTGAAAATGTTTGCTAAAGGTGCTACAGTCCACAAACTGCCAGGCCCTTTACTAACATGGTCTGAAGGGGAACTTAGTGAGGAAAAGTTGCTTATTTATTTACTGTAATTTCTGGACTATAAGCCGCGGCTTTTATCACACGCTTTCAACCCTGCGGCTCATACAATGATGCGGTTTATTTATGCATTTTTCCTAACGGCAGCCAGGGGCGCTGGAGCAGAAAAGGTAAGAGTGAGACAGGTGGAATATATGTGTCGAGGAAGACGCAAGTCTAATGTAACTTAACACGTCTCAGTGCACAGGAGGAAGATGAAGAGGCTCTCAGTGACTCTTACCGGTATGTTTTTTTAACCAGCCCTGATGTGTTACTACCGTAATGCTTCTGTGTTACTGCCGAGTCAAAGGCACTTTTTGGAAAGAAAAGCTAAAGCATATTATTAAAACTTTGAAAACTCTTTCTGTGTACCGTCTGTATGTAGGCACATGCGGCTTATAGACAGGTGCGGCTTATGTATGTACAAAATGTTTTTTCCTTTAAAAATGTACTGGGTGCGGCTTATAATTAGGTGCGCTCTATAGTCCGGAAATTATGGTAAGTCTTTTTGAAATGTAATGGAACGAGCCGCTGGATAAATGACTGCCCTAGCACCCAACCACCGGACTTAGCAAGGTTTGGTCATTATCAGTGTTTCGGAGGAAAAAGGAGGAAGCTTGATTACATGCATATGAATGTGTGTGTGAATGTGTGAATGACCGAGTGTAGTGTGAAGCACTTAGGGTCCTCTGGACTTTATAAAACATTATACAAGTACAGGTAATTTACCAGAGAATATCATTCCAACATGATGTTATGTTGCTGTTTTCATAAAAGAGTGATTGAAGTACTTCACAAAAATAAAATGCCATCATTAGGAGAAAAGAAATGTGGAAATCTAAATTCGACATCTCCAGAAATCTGTCAGGACATCAAAACTTCGACACCATTTCTTCCTCCATTTGGTGAATTCCAGTTGAGCCTAAAACAGATTTTCTCAGTGTGATGTATAACTAACAAAACTAGCAAAACTATTCTGTCTACAAAGGAATTTCACAATATCCACTCTAAAACAGCATCGAGCAACAAATAAAACTCTTGTCAAGACAATAAGTAGGACCTGTTGGGATGTCATCACGCCTGGATGAGCTTCAGCAGAAATGTCTTTAAACGACATAAAGTAATATACAAAACATAACAGTGTATCATCCCAACTACATTGGAACGACTATGTAAAGCCGCCATAAAGTATTCAATTTCGTTTTGACAGAACACAGAAAGGTTTGAATGTTACGTTTTACTATTTCGTAAATTAGAAAAAGAACCCAACCATTTCCTAACACTCCTGGGTAAAAGTCCTCATACTGAAAACCTTTAAATATGTGAAGTCAAAGCTTCTATCTGGAGATTAAAAATTAGCCCACATTTATTTCTCCATCAAACTGGAATAAACACTTTCACAAATTAATTTCTCAAAAGGTCTCATCATCTTTACAGGTAATATAAAACATCACTAAATTGATATATTTCCTAGCATGCATCAAATCAAAAGGAAGGAATAGTTAGCCTCAAACTTTTTTACTCAACATGACGAAATATTAATGAGAATATATGAGTATAGCAAAAATGTAACTTAAAACATCGGAAACAGGTAAGTTTCCCGACATACATGTGAACAATGAACATGAATAACCGATCCTTTTAGTTTCTTAAACATTTGTTCTTTTTTCTAAAAAGAAAAATAAAACTAATGAAAGACATATAACTGAAATTTCATCTCAAATATTGTCTTTATTAGTGCCATTAAACTAAGGAGTATTAATAATTATTCATATGTAATATTTTTGCTTATTGTAACAATACAAATACTCTGTCTTAAAACACATAAAGCAGATGTAAAATTAATCTAAATAAATGTTTTAATCAACTAATATTAACATGTACGTATTGGTTATTAAATAAGAAGTGACATCTATACAGTCGAGAGTCATCAGTAAAATAAAGTAAGATTTTTAAAAACTAATTTTAGATGCATTTCAATGGGTATAGTTAGAGAAAATATGTTTGAACAATGGTGATGTCTCACACCTTTTGCATCATCAGTAATAACACATATGATACTCAAATTCCTCCCACTCTCAGAATAAAAATGGCCAAAAACTCAGCGGTTTATTTTCTTCAAGTATGTTTGCTTTACTTCTAAAAGTTTTTAAAGTTGACACATATTTTCTAAAGATTTATCCTGAGTAGAAGCACATAAAAAACATAAACAAACAGTTGTTGTGTGAGCCTAGATTCAGTTTTGGAAAGTTGGGATCCCTAATGTTAGCTACCATGCTAATATTAGCTTGCATGTTGGTCGCAGCTAACATGCTCAAACATCATTACAAAAATGTAAAACATGATATATTGAGAACTGGAGTATAGTACAAACATTCTTCAGCAATAATATTACTGCGCTTGGTGATTTTGGGATGCAGGTTGAAACAGTTTGCACAGCAAATAAAGAAGTAAATCAAATCTGCAGCCCTGAAAGCCTTGTGTCCGTTTTAGTAATAGCATGCCTGACAGCTGGCTCATGAAGCTGTTGGCTGGTGTGCGGGCCTGACGGCTAAAAAAGGCAGATTCATGAAGGCTCAGACATTAGTGATTCTTCACTCATATAAAACACTGACCTATTTACTGTGCAGACTGACATGCAGGGAAGGCAGTCAGTGAGAACTCTGTCCCTGAAACAAGCACCGTCTCTTTCTAAATCACACATAAGCTCATCTCTGAGCATTGTGCACTGCAGGATATATGTGCCTTTTCCTTGAAACCCTTATAGGCTTTAGTAGCTACAACAAAATGTAAAAAGTACAAATCCACCACAAAACAAACCAGCTCAGTTCAGATTTTACTGTGAACATTTTCACATTTCCATCCCATAAAATATTAAATTATCCATGAGGCACAGGACTTTTCAGCGCCCCTTAAACATTAATGCTTATTTGAATGGCAAACATATGAGGAAGCTCCAATTTTGAACCCCCGACAGTCCAGTAATGGTCCCGCAGTGGGGGCAGGGCTCCATAAGCCCGGCTCTCCATGTGCCTGATTAGGACGTGCTCTCTGTTTGCCTTGGCTTTGGCCGGGCGTCTTTGAAGGATGCTGATTACTTGGATGGGATGAACAGTTCGAGGACTTCCGAAGGATAAAGAGAAATGAAGGGAAACTCCACTGCAGCAGCTTTGACTATTGTTATCTTTTCCGATCTTAAAGATTTCTGGACAGCTCATTATGACCACTTTTGTGCAACTCTTCAGACAGCAATCGCTCGCTTTTAACAAACAGACTCAGAAACACCAAATAGTAAAAAAGGAACAACAAAACCACAGAATCAAACCGTGTGGGGCGATGACACACAGACGTCAACGTGTCGTTCACATGATTGCTTTCTCAAGGTCAGGGTGAAGCCCCAGAGTCGCAGCACAGACGCCACAGATTTAAAAATACAAGCAACACTAGCTTTTTAGAGGGGAAATCGATCAAACAAGCCACAAAAGATCCTAGAAAATTCCAGAACTTTGTTTGTTTCATTTGATTTAGACTGAGAATAAATAAAGCGTGCCCTCTTGTAATGGCAATAAAATCTAAGAAGTAAAGCACAGTTACTGTGTTGTGCTTTAATGTATCCACCAGTTAATTAAGAAGCTTTTTTCATTAATGTCTGTTCATACTTATAAAACAAACATAGATGAAAACTGTAGGAAATAACAAAAAAGTGCAAAATATGGTTGTTTTCGCTCTTAACATTTTTTTCTTTTAGGCTGTTAAAATTTACATCAGGAACAAACCTACAAATACTAAAATCTTTTTTTACATTTCTTAATCGAACACACAGAATGTCTCACCAGAACCTTAAAGTGATCACATAATAAATCACCAGCAACCTTAAACAGGTTTTAGGTTATGTTTACGTTTTTACGGCTCCTAAATTATGGCATTTGAGAATGACTCAAAAATATACAGTTTCAAAATCTAAACTCCTCAAACACTTACTGGATTTAAAATACTCTTGATTTAAAATGACTAGTTCAGATGAATCTGCTCCTTTATAGATTTCTTGTTTTTGATGATTTCATATATTTGGGGAGGTAAAGAAGCTTCTTTTTGTTTTTCGACAGGCTCTGTTTCAGTGATTTCTTGATTCTAACGTTTAGTCAGAAAACAAGTTTTGCTGTGACTCAGTGACGTATGGTCACCTGTCATTATGGGAAAATAATATATAATGAAAAAATCATTCATATTGCTATTTTCACCGTGTGGTTTGTACTATAAAGTACCTATTTTTCATTTAGCTTAACTAATTCTGATTTTCTTTTCTTCAAAATCGCTGAAATTTCGCATTTTCCCATTAAAATGCTCAGAATTGAAGCAGGTGAGGCAGCAGCGAGCTGAGCCTCACCTGGGATTGATCAAACTCACTGACTGCACTGGCTGCCACTCTATGACAGCAAGTTCCTCCTGTCTGTACGTCACCAATAAAATGGCTAAATAACATTTAATATATGAATTGATTTTCCATCATTTAGCTTATGTATATAATGTAGAGTGTTTTTTTGTCACCAACTGTGTGTGTAAAGTGTTTCCTGTGCCGATCAGAAACCGCAGAGAACAGATTGGAGGTGAGGCAGCAGTTCTCTTGCCTCATGGCAGGGGGCGCTGATGATCCCAGACATTTTAAAGTACAACAGCTGATAAATAACAGTTTCAGTGTTGGTTTTTAGTTCAGACAGTAGCGCTCCGGGCCGCTCTACCTTATTTGGGTGAGAATGTGACAGAGGAGCGTGAAGATAGATGAATACCCGTATTTTTCTGGGCTCAGACTCAATGAACTCTGGTCCCACTCAAAACTGGGCCTCTGTTTACGTTTTTTTTCTTTTCTTTTCTTATAACTTAGCAACAGCAAGCCAGTTTCTAACGTAACAAAATTTATATACCTGAATTCAAGCTGTCATAGGTTATCTAGCAATGCTGTAAGTGGTACATATCCTCCATTTATTCTGCAGGTTTAGAAAAAACCTCGAGGCACATGTTAGTTGATCAAAGTAATATTACTGTCTGAAAGGCTGCTGCATGGTGGTTGGACTGGTTGAGCAACACTCTGTACGCAGGCATTACACCCTTTTTGCAACCGGCTAAAGTCTGTGTCCTGGCTTCCGGCCATCCGCTGGATGTCGTCCCTTTTTTCCTGGAATCTTCGTTTTCTGACACAACTACAACTTCAGCCTGTTGCTCACTAGAATGAAACAGCTGCCAGCGTTTAAGTAATAAAGATTTAATTGTAATATGAGGCCTGTGAGAACCAGAACGCTTTGTTTACCCTCATTTCAGTTTGGCAACATATTTAATAAATATGGGGGAAACATTGACTATGGAAGGATATTGTGATATTAAAACACTCCAGAAACACATAAGCAAAGTTTTAAAATCAACTTATTGATGCGAAAATCTAACGATACAAAATGATCAATTATTTCATTGTTAACATCTTGGCTTCCTTACATGGTAATATTTAATAATAAGTACACCATTGTATTCTAACCAACAAAGCAAGCTAAATTTGAAAGCGCTGTTTATTTCCCGACCAGTATTTTTAGGAGATGTCTGCCCCTCAGGGGATAACCAGAGACATCTTTTAATCGTCGTGGCATAAAAGCCTTAAATCCAATAATAACATGCCAACTAGAGCATGATTACACAATATCAAAGGCAGAGCTAAATGAAAGCAATAGCTGCTGTTGCGCTCTAAATGTGCATTCACAGAGAAACACTGGATCCTTCAGAAGTTCAGTAGATCCCAGACTCACACTCAGCTTAAATTCTACGATTATTTCACTGTTGTAGAAGTTGAAAGAGTAACTTTTTTTTTTCCTAAATATTTTATCATTCTATTCTCACAGAGCACCTGTGTGCAGTTTTAGTCACCATCTATATCTTTTGATGAATTCATCTTTTGATAAGTTATGCTAACTTTAATGTCAGATTTATCATTAGTGTGATTTATATAAATCTATGATAAATTTGATCCCAATTTTTCCTAAGAATGAGGTTCTAAAAATCACAAAATTAAAACAGGTTTACTAGAATTAATCAGGATTATCCACAGTTTTTATTTCATTTCACCCTAATTATATAAACGAGTTGCACTTTTGATTGAATGTTAAGCTTCAACACATTGATTTTGTCCATTACTAATTAATTAGCATCAGCCTGATGAGCCTAGCATAGCGTGTTAATAATAACCTGCGTTAATGTCATACCAGTAGCTAATTTGTTTCTCATATCAAACACATTCAATAACGCACTCACAAATTCCCCCCTGGTTGACAGATTTTATTAAATAAACCACCGTTCACAGGCGGTGGTGTAAAGTTCCCCATATTCAAAACACGGCAGAAAAAAAACAGGTTAGTCCGCACTCAGGGCCTTCTTAATCCCCACAGCCTCTCATTTTACCAGGCATCATCCGTTCCTAAACTTTCCTGCTGGGAAGCGTGAGAGCTCGCTCTGTCATTTAATATTTAGTTCAGCTGAACTTGCTCCCATGCTGCTCTCTAATGTGCATTTATGCTCTCAAACACGCAGACACAAACGCTTTCTCATTTCACATATATGTATGTTTGAAGGAACTCTGTAAATGGATGCCACGAATAGTATTCACAGTGGCTAAAATTAATAAAAATGTATGAGCTGCACCTATAAGGTATTGATACATCTGGGAAAAATTTAGTCTTCTGACACTTTAAGCTATCAGGGAAAGAAACTGAAGGTAGTTATTGTCTGGGGTTGAAAATTTTTACTCTTTCACTAACAGAAGAATTAATGTACAAGAAAATATATGTTTGATCCTTTTCTTATTATTTCCCTGCATTTATAAAGGCTCTAAACTGTCTATTAATAGTTTACTAAATTGATTCTGTGGATCTACTAACAATGATTTCACTGGAATTTCCAGATTAAAATTTGTGAGAATTAAGATAAAATAAATGGAAAGAAACTATAAAACAACATATAATTTCTATAAAACAACTCTTCCCAGATGATGATGTCAATGTGGCATTTATCTGAAGATACTTTTTTTACTACTATTTGGCACCCCTGCTGGTAATACTTGAACCATTTCTCTCATAATTTGGTCAGATCTCTTGAATAACCATTCTGCTGAAGCCTAATGGTGAGCCATTTAAAAATTTTTGACAGTGAACTCATGGAGTAACAAACTAATAAATCTCTCTTCACTGCAAATGGCAAAATAAACACAAACAAATGGGATCTTATGTCAGATCATAAACCCCTAAGAAACAAGAGGTCAGGTACCACTAATTAAATATTACTAGATACTCTCATCACTTTAAAGCTGCAGTAAATAACTTTTATGAAAATATGTAATGACAGTGTAATATGAGACCGATAATCAGTGAAAACAATCCTCCCTGTGGTCCTACAGCCACATACAGAAATACACCACTAAGTCAGAAACAACTAATCACAGTCAAGAAGAGGGTCTTATCACTGTCAATCATGCTAGTGTTTGTGCATGCTCTTTACTGCGCTATAGCTCCTTCCCCACAGTGCAGGCTACTAAACAGCTTATCTGTTGCATTAGGTTAGTTTTCCGCCTTTAGTGCAGCTGTAGCGAACCGGCAATCTTTAGCTTGACGTGTCAAGGAAGGTGTCAACAACGTGTACATGAGCATGATTGACAGTGTTAATACATAATCCTTCAAATCTGAACAAATGTTGCATCAAATCAGTCATTTCTGATTGCAATATCTTATAGGGAATAACAACGGTGCCAATAAATGTGGAGTTCAAGATTATTTCCTAACTTTCATTGCTTTTGCCAATGAATAAATACACTCAAATTAAAACTTGGCTAGAAAAGTAATTGGTGTGAGAATATGCTTCTGCAATAAAAGCTAAATGTATTTTAAGAGTTTTTACACATCTGACCAAAGCTTTACTGACTCTTTAAAAGAGTAAGTAAGTCCCTCCATCACCACAAAGTATTCATTATAATTTTATAAAAATGATTTTTATAAAACTAGTTCTTTGAATTCAGGGAATTGTTTTAGACCAGGGATGTCCTCAAAGGAAAACTCAGAAAGATGTATATCAGTCTGGCTAAAATGTAAACCAGTGTTGTTTATTGCGCAGTAACACTGTCACCGTCCACAAGCTTACTCCTCAGAGCAAAAATAGAGACTGAATAAACAAAAGACAAAAGCAAAGTCATTTAACTTTTCATCACTGCTACAATCTAATTAGGTTCTGCCTCCTTTAGCTTCATTTTAATATGCTTAGTCAATGAAAGAAGCAAAGTTTGAATGAACTCAATGATAAATGAATCAGCCTTCTATCTCTCTGTGGACTGATCTGAACAACAGTCGGGTCCATCTGCAGCACACGCCGTTGAATTAGAACTGGCTTGTTGTGGCCTCTTTTTTGAGATAAAATGGATTTCTATTGTTATGATTAGCGCATTTTTGTATTTGTGAAAAGCATTTTAAGTATTTGTTATTTTTATTTCATTCTTTAGCCTTGACTAAACAACTTGGCTCCCTTATAAGACTGCCACTAATGGTGTTAACTTTCTACATTCTATTTTGGCACAATCTTTTACACATTGGCTCCTTAAAAGTAAAAACAAATGTTAATTTTCTTCTTTTTAAAACATAAAAACAGATTATTTATAATTTAATCATCTGAATAAACATCCTAAAGTAGACATTTATTTAAAAAAAAGGCTTATCTAACCTTTTGATGCTGTAAACAAATTAATTTAGCTGAACAAAATAGGCTGCTTTGGTTGTAAACATTACAGCAAAAAGAACAAAGTCTCCGTGTCAAATCATATCCACACTTCAGTCAGGGAATTCTAAATAAATATATTAATCAACTTTTAAAAAGTACAGTAGTAACAAACTGCTGATTATTGTAGCAGCAGTGCTAAGAAAAACAAAAATAAAACTCTAATTGTATGAGGGATTTATTCCAAAGTCAGAAAATGCACTCAAGTTTAAAAATTTTAAACTTTTTTAAACAATTTTAATATTGCTCTGCTGTAGTCCAAAAACATAATTTTAACCCTTTAATGCGTGAATTATGATGTCAGGATTTTTTTCAAATTTTTTTAATTTTCTTAAGGAATAAATCTTTAGGGGTTATCTGATGTCACAATATTATTTTTACCTGCAAGAGTCGTCTACAGTAGAAGGAGGGACAGAGTCGGTTGGCATGCTTTTTTGTCTGTCAGCCATATTGGATTTAACAAAAATAATTTCTAGCATTTGCAGCTGATGGCCAGTAGTTGATAGTGTATTTTATGATGCATTAGTGTCCACTTCAGTGGTCTGTGTGCATTTATAACATAAAAAAACACAAGAAGCACAAGAAAATGGCTTTTAGATAGATGTCCACTGTAGTGACCACTATGCATGAAAGGGTTAATGGCTTCCACGCATTACGAAATACTCAGCAGGTAAAAAAACAAACAAACAAAAAAAACCTAATATTTCCTGAACAATGAAGTTTTTCCTGTTTTGCACCAGAAATATTTTGCCATATTAGCCTACATTATCTACAAATGCAGTATTTTCTTTAACAGTGTGGTGCTGGTGGGCCTGTTAGAGAGCCAGCTGGAGACGGTTAGGGGAGTGGATTCCCTCCTGCCACGCCAGCTGGTCCACCTGCTTATAGTCGAGTTGAAAGGTTTAAAACAGGCATTGTAATGGATCAGAGGATGGGCGTGAAAAGCCTGCAGATCTTGTAGAGTCATTTTTGTGTCAACAAGTGAATAAACAAAGATGTGGCCGGTTGCTACAAACTGCATTTGACCCTGAATGTAGAGAGAAGGCAAAACTGAAATGGTGAAATAGGGTCGATGATATTCAGCTCAATTGTGTGGTTCATGGATTCTTTCTACCTAAACTAATTAAATTACATGGACATAAGTATGACTGATCTATTTGTTTGTCTAAAACCTGGGATTTTAAACACCTTTGATGTTTAAGCCTCTTATGGTTTTTGTCAAATCTTAAATAGTATCAGGGATTTCAGACTCCAAATGTATTTATGACAGAATAAGAAGATGAGAAAAAGTATGAGCAAAAAAAACAGATTTATTCAAAAGGCTCATCTTTCAGTCATCATTTTTAAAACTTCTCCAAAAGAATTACTTTTAACATATTTTGTCTTTCATTACCGCTTTCTGCAGTCCTCTGAGCCTCAGTTAACATATCATCTGTTCCTTTAAAAGTCAAAAATGTCTCCTGATGGTTGGATCAAGTTTTCCTTTCTACTGAAATCCTCCCATAAGGTTTCTACACATTTTTCAGGTAAAAATGAGAGGAAGGAAGAAATGAGAGAAAAGAAATGAACAAGGACAAAAGGGACAAAGAGTGAGAAAACACACAAGGGAGGAAATGAACAAAAGAAATGAAAGATGGACAAGGAATGATGGATGAAAAGAAAGATAGAAAGAAAGAGGAAGTACGTAAGGAAGGGAACAGAAGACGTAAGGGAAGAAAGGAAGGAAATGAAGGACAGAAGGAAGCTTATGAAGAAGTAAAGACACAAGGAAGAAAAGAACATAAAAGATTTAGACAATGAGGTAGAAAATAATGAAATCCTTTCTCCATAACTCCATAACTTTCCAGCCTACATAGGAATGCTGCCCCCAACACATTTCTTGTCCTATTCCTGTGTGGAACGTCTAGGTGAGGAGACATGGATATCTATGAAGCCGGTGACACATAAAGTCATACATGCAGGTAAACCTGCTGTAAGTAGCAACAGACATCAAGAAAGGAGATTACAGAGGGAGCTGTGTCAATGTGTCAGTGTGTGACACACTGTCTCTCTTCATCCATCTCCCTCGCTTACTCCCCCTTCTCTATCTAAGACAAAATGGCCAGATGGCTTCCAATCCTACATGCTAATCCATGACACACAGACTGGAGCACTGAAACACCTACTGCAAGAACTGCTGTGACCTTAAAAACACACACAGGAGCAACCCGCACACGGGGCCACAACAAGAGCCCGAAACGATAACCCGGCTCAACAGCGGCAGTGCAGCCCTCAACAGATGGAGGTCTCCTTGTATGCATTTTCTGCGTCCCGATATCATGTTTCAGGCCGGCCCAGTTAGCAGGCTGCAGGCCAAGATGAGGTACTGTGTCTGCTGCTTTTGTTAGCTGGGCTGAGGTAAGAGAAGCTGCTTGTGTTGGGTTACGGTGACAAGTGGAAAACATAGGACAGCCCAGAACAGCACGTTAATACTCCTGGAGACAATGAGGCTAGCACGGAAAAAGAAACACACATTGTTTCAGCGCACAAATAAAGTCCTGCTTCTGCCATGTGCTGTCAGGGATACCTTTAGGAATAAAGAGAGCACAGTTGGAAGCTACTTCTACTATGTACTCACTAATCAGAAATAGTCCTGGTCTGGGAGGCGCGTACAGTAGAGGTAAAACGAGTGCCCAATGTACGAGGCTGCTAGTCCCTGCAGCAGCTGGAGTTTAATTCCTGACCCTTGAACCTTTGACGCAAGTCTTTCCCCCTTTTCTCTGCTCATTCCTTGTGCAATTTACAGCAAATAAAAGCAGCCAGTGTTATAAAAACTTTAAAAAACAAAGAAGAAACACCTACGTCTGGCAAACTATAGCAAAGCTTTTAAAGAATACCATTCCTAGAGTTCAAGGTGACCTTGCTGACAATAGAGATTTTTTTTGCCTGCTCTACAGACAAAAAATAAGTGGCTGCACACTGCTGGTCAGCTGGTTGAAAGAAGGCTACCACTCTTCTCCCCACTCAGAAAAGCAAATCTAGCTCTTTGGAAAAGATTTTAGTTTGGAAAAATCACAGACAGACATTATCTGCAGGAAACTACGGGACAACCAACCGCCACTTTTATCAACCCTTTAATGTGTGATTCAAAAAACAGATTTTAGAAAATAATAATATCTTTACTAGATGCATTTAACAAAAATAGAAAAAACTTCTATAAACATCACTAAGGTTTTAATTTATGTTTTTGCATTGTATGTATACCTACAAAGGCAGATGTAAGCATAATAAAACAACTGATACAATAGAACAACATTTTGTATTTTTATAGAGAATTTGCTAAATTTACTGAAAGAAATCCTTAATTGTAATAAAAAGCATCTTGTTGCTAATAAGACAATAAGTATCAAATAACTATTTTACTTAAAAACTGTTAGATTGTGTGACACATCATGTTGTACATGTTAAGGTCAATAAGTTATTTGTTATCTAATTAGCTTCACTGTTTTAAAAACTTCAGGTGACATCAGCTGAAATAATAGATTAAAACAAAAAAATAAAAAAATGTTCCAGCCAAGCAGTAAGGAAAACAATACATTTATGATAAACTATAGAAATAGTTTTATGTACTTAAACTTGTTTGAACCATAAAAGTGATTTTGAACATCAGCGTGAAAAGCTAAACCACAATAAACTGCTCTATATTCACCACAAGCACTATGCTGGGGGTCGCTACTGAACCTGTATTTTAGTTCCAGCTTATAAATGTGAGATGAGTCTCTTTCATTTTGTTTCAGAGAACGTACGAGAGGTGCATTTAACATGCAGAATGATTCAGAACAACCTTTTACCTACAGTATATGATAACAGAAAAAAGTCTATTTGCTCGTGACAGACTCCTATAGAGAAAGGTGTGATGAGAATATGATGAAAGTGACATATGGAGTATTGAGGGAGAAGTGTGAAGCTTAGCAGGAGAGCAATCGAGACTGATTATCCAGCAACAGTCTCATAGATCGCTGAATAGCAGGACGCATAAGCACAGAATAATTCTGCTCTAATGGTATACCATAACTTTGACTGATTAAGACCCTTCAGTAGAAAACTGAAGTGGCTGCTTCTCTGTCAGTCTAAGAGCAGGATAAAGAGCTGCACTTGAACAAAGTATTTAGGTATAAGACATAAAAAGACACAAAGTCTTGTTTTTTTCTTATTGTCTGATAACACTTTAGAATAAATCTTTGTAGCTATGATTAATTCATTATTTATATTTGGTAATTTAAAGATTAATAAGATAATTATTTTTTAACTGTACACATATTACCTTTATATTTGATAAAAATGCCTTAAATGTTATAACTTGGGTCAATTGTTTTTGGTTCCTTTCCACAAACTAGTTGTGGTTGATGGTGCATTTTTAGCACCACAATGGGGTTTTCCTCATGATGTCATCTGTATGGTGCACACAAACTATTAGACACAAGCCAGGGCCTGATCAACCCTGACTGGGTTGCCTGGGAGACGGAGTATGATGTGGTGAGACCCAAACCACCCGATGATCCTATGATGCAGCACTGACGATGTCTGGGTTGGATAATGAGTGAATGTTAAGAACAATGCACAGCAAAACATCCATGCTAGGCTATAGGCTATAAAGCTCATAAGCTTCTCCTCTTTTTCCTACAAATAATGGATGAACACTTCAATTTTAGTTTCAGACCAAAATACTCTAATAAATAAGGTTTTTATCCCATAATATATTTACAAACTCTAATCTGGTCATTTTTGAGGTAATGGCTTCTTCCTAGCTGAGTGCTTTGTTAGTCCATGATGGTGCTTTACTA
Source organism: Alfaro cultratus (assembly GCA_903066825.1). Taxonomy (NCBI): domain Eukaryota; kingdom Metazoa; phylum Chordata; class Actinopteri; order Cyprinodontiformes; family Poeciliidae; genus Alfaro; species Alfaro cultratus. The sequence continues at coordinate 38,052 of CAEFZX010026733.1, forward strand.
ATTTCACTGTGGATATTAAAATTCTTGTACTATTTTCAGTTCACAAGAGCTTTTGTTTTGGGGCTAATTACACCTGTCACAATAATCAATAAATCAACTAATCGCATGATGAATTAAAACAAACTCAATAATTTTCACTTGCATAATTTATAGTTTTTCTCTTTTTCTACCAAAAAACTGGATGATAAAAGTCTTCAGTCTGGTGCTTTGGATTCAACTAGCCCTTATTTTGAAGGACAGTTTTGTTAACAGAGACTTCATGATTCATGTTATTTTTTGTTTCTGTTTTGTTTGTTTATAGTGGATATTTAAAATGTCTTCCAGTTCCAGTTTTAAATGTCCATCAGAATTTAAAGTTTATTGATCTGTAAGAATGTGTTCTTGCATTATTATTACTTGAAAATGGTCTCAACACAACAATATTATCGTTTTTCGTAATAACTTCGGGGACAATTTATCGTCCAGGAAAATTTGTTATTGTGACAGGCCTGGGGCTAAAACACACGTTTCAAACCAAAACACTTTTATTTATAAGAAACAGAACAGTCTGATGGCTGAACAGATCACCGTGTCCAACATGCGGAGGTTCAAAACTCTCTTCCTCATAAATTGCTTTATTTTCTGATTTTTCCATGATGTCAGACAAGGAAGCAGTGTTTGAGGTGTTGCCTTCAAATACATCCACAGATTTGCATCCGTTTAACTCAAACATTTACAAAGCTATGAAATCCTCACATGGCCACTCACAAATTGCCTGAAGTTTCTCAATAATCTGGGTTTTAGTAAATATTAACAATTTTGGTAATCCCCACTGACGGAAAATAAGTAAAGTTCAGTCTGATGTAATTGAGAAAAATATGGCTAAATGTATGCAAATAGGCTGCTTCTACTTTATATAATGACAAGTGTTAGCAGGAGAAATGATGCTTAGAGGGCAAAGTCTCTGGGAGAACCGTAACGGAGATCAATGTTCAAAGAGAGCAGCACCTTCACTAACCCATCCCCCAATTCCCCTCTATGATCATCTGGCGCTCCCTCAGTCGCTGACATGACTCCCTAATATTTCTCCTCACACCAGACAACAGGTCTCCCATCAGGCCCTGCTCCTGCTCAGGATGACTGCGCTTCCTTGGGAGAGGAATCTCCCACTCCCTGTACGCCACAACCACTGCAACACACACAGAGAGAGGCTGCAGGGGAGACAGATTCAGCTTGCTCTGCAGTCATCTCCTCCATCCTCCTCTGCTGATGAAGGCCGGGGAGGAATCCGAGCTAGATCAGCTTGGTTTTTCACAGAACCCACCCCCACTCCGATCCCCAGTAAAGTCAGGTGACCAGATGTTGTATGTCTCCCTGTCACTACAGCCGCCATGAAGCTGCTGCACACAACCATGTTTGAAGCCAGGACACGGAGATGCGTCTCCGATCCGAGTGTGTGTGCATCCCTTCCCAAAGACCATAAGTGAGGCGGCGCAGAGGAGAGAGCATAAAAAAAGAGCATCCATCAGCACATAAACCATCCATCACCAGCCCATCCACATCAGCTCTGATCCATCCAGCAGCTCCCAAAAATAGCATTGCTTCTTTCTTGCTTCTGTGTAGCTACTGCAGCTGCTGCATTTCACACACACACACACACACACACACACACACGCACACACACACTTTCACTGACACAAGGATTGCTGAAATGCCAGCGTTGATTCCAAGTAATAAGGATGCTATATTTGTGAGGTGTAAAGGAGTGTACACAGAGGTGATGCGATGCAGGGTAGAGTGTGAGATGGTATAAAACGCATCCGGCTCATCCATCTGTTCCCATCTCAGCCCCAGAGATGAGAAGGACTGCTGAGGAAACAGCTGCCTGATTAGCAGGCCAGAATGCAGAGAGCAGGAAGAAAAAGGAAGGCTACAAAGCAACCCCTACATACACAGCCTCTCCCCTCCTCCTCCAGCTCTCCTCTGCTCCCCCCTTCCACATCCCTTATTGAATTACACACAGAGGGAATTACCTGAAATATGTCTTCACATTCTCCTGCTCAGCGTCTCGCCTTTGGGCCTGGAGTCCCGCTGGATTCATCGTCAGCCGTACAGTCCTAGTGACGGTTTGAAGGCAGGACTGCCATTCTCTTGTCAGACCAGTTCCTGACCCTAAAAGCAAAGCTCGTTCGGCAGGCTGGATGCTTCACTGGCTGTTCGCTGTTCCCTAGCCCGTGACGTCATCCACCCAGCTCGCCTGATTGGCTGAGAGGATGAATATTAATGCGGGCAGCAGGTCCGGGGGAGGAGACAGCCGACGGGCAGAGGCGGTTGGTTTTCTGTTTAACAGACCAAACCTGTACATGAGGAACAGGAGAGAGCTGGGTTCAGATCTCGAGTTTTTAATTTAATTATTACACATTTATCACCTTAAGATGTTTGGGGGTAATATATAAAAACACTCTGCTGTCATTAGATTCAGTTTAAGGTCATTTTCACAAGATATAGAAATATGAATGAGAGCTGGCTCTAATGTAAATTGAGGCTAACGCATATGATTGTGTGTGGATATGGATGTACGGATGCATATATGTAAACCCAGATAAAATGGAAAATTAATAAACCCATGTTATTTTTTATTTGATTTAATGATTAGGGTCCATCTGAAAATATGATATGAGTTTATGGGGTTGAAGTTCATAAGTTTCTTATTTCGTCCTACAACTTTTCAATAATGTTAAGATTATTGTGGCACAAAGATATGTCTCTTGCATTCCTTGTTCATGTGTGTGATTTTATACTTCTATCATGTTCAAAATAAATAAATAAATAATAATAATAAAAGTATTACATTTCTGAGTATAAGACAGTGTGGAAGAAAACAAATTACTGTAATTATTACATAAAGACTCACTGATCACATCATATTCTATAATTATCAGGTATTTTGATCTGTCTTTCTAAGAGTATAATTTCTCCAAAATAATTTATCCCTGGCTTTAAGTTGTGCAAAATGTCATGTTTTTTGTGTTTGTTCACTGTAGTTGTGACTCTTGCAAATCAAAAATAAAGCCCTTCTTTGCTTTTGTCAAAGAACATCAATGTGTATCTAAAAGACAAACTAAAGAAAGTAATGTCTGATCACATTACTGATAGAGGTTGAAAAAAGTTGAAATTGATTCAAAATGCTTGTTCTGTATTGGCCTTGCTTCCAAACTTTTGGTTTGCTGAGTACTTCTGGCTAAGTTGTGCAACTGACGCACATCTATTGTAAAACAGTAAAGCATTTAAAAATAACTTCAATAACTTTCAGAAAAACTGAAAGTTATTCCTAAGGTTTTAAGAGACATTTCAAGACACGTGAACAACTGGATAAGTCAAAACTGTACGGAAGACTAATTATTTGTGGATGGTGCAAAACTTAAATATCAAATCCTAGCACTGTCAGGTCACATCAAAGAGGGGTGTGGATGTTAGTATGAGACGAAAACTCAAAATCAATTATTTTTAACACGGGTTTAAAATTTCTACTTTAGAAATGTGCCAGAGATGGCACAAAATAGGAAGCTGTTTGAAGAAGCATTTGGATACCTGAGAAGTAAGGCAGGTTATTTTTAAAATGTAGAGAGAGTGATGTTTATAGTTGTTAATGCTAATTATGATGATTGGCCTAAATGCTAATATTTGACATTAAGGTTTTTAAGAAGTGTGGAGACCCACTTTGTGTTTGCCTTAAATTAGTTGGACCCTTTTTGACAGCTACTACACACGAATGTAAGGTAGAAAGTCACATCTTCTCCTAATACCGATATGTTAAACTTATTGACTTCTTACAGCAGGAGAGTTAAAAAGAAATATTTTGAATGGTTCATCTGTAGCTTTACAAAAACTACAGATCTGAAATTGGCCAAAAATCTGTGAACATAAAGACTCTACTCTAAACCTTCTGGGTCGGACTTCAGGTTCATTACTACATTCAAAATATTTATTATAGTTTTTTGCTCTAAAATGTTCACATGTGATGTGGATTTTCTTTTATAGTGTGAAAGGTGAAAAGCAGAAATATTCAACATGAGTTCATGGTGGTTGCGTTTGTAAGCAGGCGAACACGGCAACCACTATAGTTTCCACATTTGTCCTCATTTGCCTATGATGTCATCTTTTTCCTGTGTCTCACCTGTGATTGGCTGACAGTAGTAGCATCTGCTCAGGCTCATGGCTAAGGCTTCTAGCCCAAGGTGGAGGCCAATCTGAGGCTCCCTGAATCATGGCTGGTTGTCCTGACAACCCCTGTAATGTCGATTCGCAGCCGGAGAGTAATATGGCTGTTCTGTGTATATATATATATATACATATATGTATATATATACACAGAATATATATATATCCTGATTGCAAACCCAAGAAGTATGGAGATGAGGGGGGATATAGTCACAGCTTATTTTCATTGGTAAAGGAAGGAATAAAAGGCATGACTTGACAGAAAATATCTGCTATTTATCTTTGCCATCATGACTGCAAGCTAATAAATTAATTTCCACACATAAAACAAATAATGGTCATAGCATGTCCTGCACAGTTATAAAGTTTTCTTTGAACAGTTATGAGGCTCTGCCCTGAATCTAGACCTTCTGTTAACAAGGTAAAAACACACATGCATGTTGAAACATCCAATTTCAACATGCAAATATAAACTCTATTTTTTATATCCAAACATTAGCATCTCAGCTTTAAGCCACATTTTACAGAATCCAGTAATATCTATGGTCACTTTACTCACCAACCAGACTCAAAAATTTTTGCGTCTTTAATATTTGCGACATTAAAGGCACATCATATCTCATCTGCTATGTGTAAGTCAGCAGGACAAAGGTTTTGCCAACCAACTGAGGGACAACTGTGGAGTCAGAATCACATAGTTTAAAAATACAAAGTTTCTACTGACAAGGATTTATTTGGTTTACACAGAAGTTACTTATTCTGTTTTTGAAATGTTTAATAACATTTAAATTGTTACAGAACCTCATGTTGTTTATGTTTTTAGCACTTGATAAAATCAGACAATAAAAGGCAACTATGTGATAACTCTTCACAAAAAATATTACTGAATTATGAAACTGTTTTCAACTATAGGCAAACATTGAGCAAATAACAGACTTACCCCACAAATTAGAATATGGATCAGGATGTATATCCTAATTTATTGAATAAGATTGTCTGGCATTCACATGCAAGTTTTGGCTTTCTTCTTAGCACTAGAAAAGAAAAGGTCTTCCAGTAACTGTGGGTGCATCAGCGCCCCTCGGCTCCTCTTCGTCCCCACCAACTTGCAACACAAAGTTACACCCTTGCTTTAAAGCTTGGCCATGTGAGCTCAGATCAGGCGCAGACAGAAGGAGCTGGATTTCTGAGCAAGACACCCATGGACTGCTGTCAGTGATCAGATTTATATAATGAATCCTAAAAATATCCTTGGAGGCAGAACAAATTGCTGCAGTGACATTTTGTAAGAAGCTGAGTCTGGAACTTACCACTTTGGTGGGTAAAGTTAAGGAAAAAAGGCTCTCAACGACATTTCTACAAAACCTGCATCCATGGTGATGAATCCCGGTTAAAGGTATGTTTTATTCTTTTTATTCTAACCAGCTCCTAAAACAACTGTTCAGCAATAAATATTTCAGTAATTTGCAGTTCAGATGCACTTATTACAATTTTTTGGCCAATCGCACATCGCATCCAGCTCAGATTTGATGGCGAATGATTTCACTTTATCTATATTCTGTTCCAAGTCTAGTCTACTGTAATGAAATTTGACCATGTTACTAAAATGAATAATATCTAACAGTAAGGAGCACATTAAAGCTATTTTGGCTTGATCAGGGATCACAATCTGTCATATTTCATTACTAACTATCCTATTGTGGAAAAATAAATACTACCTTCTGTAAAATGACAAATTAACTGTGATTTAACACTTTTATTTCTTTTCTGGAAAGCTAAGACCAGCTGTGAGTCTGCTGTGCTCATCATACAAACTCCTTCTCAGCACAACACTCCTAAGTAAGGTTGTAAATGACATAATTGAAATGCGTTGTGTTGATGACGGGCTCAATGCAGAGTGCTGGAAAGAGCAGGAGCTTCTTAAAGATAGAGACCAATTTCAAGGCATCAAATTACAAAGACAAATTTCTTTTAAGCTATGTTTTATATATACAGCATTTTCATAACTGAATTGTTGCTTGATTGTGCTATAAAACGGCACAGGAGAACATGAAAAACAAATAGTATCACCCATTTTCACTTGCACAAACACCGTTCCAAATAGATTCTGTAATGGAGAGAGTTTTCTAGTATATTCCCGTTTATCTCATTTGACAGCACTGGGAATTAAAAGACAATTTCATTTGGAAAACTAAATACTAACCAGTTTTGGAAAATTTGGGTCAGCCCTCAAATTTCTGCTGTACTTAAAAGTTTTCTTTTTGTCATTTTATGGCATAGAAGGGTTGCAGACCAATTCCATGTTTGCTTTTGGTGGTGAATATCTGTTTACCAACCGGGAAGGTCCAGTCAAGACTAAAGTCAACATAAACACAGTTAGCAAAATTAATGTTTGCCGTACATTAATGGTTCTGTGCTGCATTGTCCTGAACAGCCTGAACAAGACGATCAGTCCAAGAAGAAAACTGTGGTTCTGTAAAAAGAACGTAGGAAACAGGAGATGATGGGTTCTTTGGCATAGAATCAAATAATCACAGCACTGGTCAATCACCAGTGTATAAAACATATCAAATTATGGTCCAGATGATCACATTATGGCAGAGCTCTCTGCGCCTTGGGAGTAGAGGTAAAAGGGAATAGTCAAGCCACACAGGAAATGACGATATATGAGAAGAGGTAAAGTATGTGGAGGTAAATCCCGCAGAACTTTGCTTTTTGCTTCTGGCTTTAATAAAATTTCTCATCATGTACGTAATCTTGTTAAAAACAAGTTTGTGTTTTTAGCTAAAGAAAGGAAACTATAGATATAGGATGGTATAATGCTTCTTTCATTCATTAATGAAACAATGAAAAAGTAGTTAGATAAAGATGTAGATGCAGGTGGAGATTTTTAAACAAAGTTATTCAAGAAATGATTTGGTGGTAATAATGTACTTGATTGTATTTTGTGTTTTTGAGCAAAATGGCAGTTTCAGATTGGTACTATTTTGTAAAAACCCACAATTTGTAATAATATTATTAATCATAATTTTGAATATAACAATCATGATTTAATTTGCGATCATTTTTCTCCCTCATCTATTGCAATATTTTCTCCAATATTTCATTTAGCACCTGGGTCAATATTGCAGGCAACCAAATTTAACGTAATAAAATTGTATTGAATGTTTTTAAAGGAATATGTCAGGCTTTTAAAAATTAAGAAGAAGTTTCAAACAATTATAATCTCACCTGAAGCTGTTAAACCCCCATAAATTAGTCCTGCAGGCTAAAGCTAACAGCTAGTTAGAGAGGAAAACCACCATTTTAAAAGAACTCTAATCTACAAAAGATCATTTTTTTAAATGCAATATTATTACATTTTAAACTAGAGCAGATAAGGTTTACTTGTAGTTTAAGTGGAGATAAGAAATGGTGCACCAAGAGTTATCTTCCAACATGAAACATGTACAAGATCTAAAGAGTTTTCAGGTCACAGTTACTCAGTTGTTTGTTGGGTCACCGTCTAAATTCCCAATCTTAAATACCTTTGTTGTAAAATAGCCACCAAATGCAAATGTGACAAGAGTTTAAACAGTCATACTATAATAGCATTTTATTAGAGTTGTTTAAAGATTAAAAATGTCTATGGGATTAGCCATTAGCTTCAGCCTTTGGGACCAACTAATCTAGGTTTATATTAAATGAATACACAAAGACAGTTTTCTAGTCCAGGCAAGATTTGTCATCTTTGGAAATAAAACTGTTGTCAAAAAACTTTTCTTTGAAGCTGTGCAAGCAATACCAATAGATATGAAGCTGATATGAGCAGAGATTTTTTTTTCTGTTTGCCCTCCGCAGGTTGAATTATGTAAGCTAGATATGAAACAACCAATTGGTCACATTTATCCAAATGGCTTAATGGGCTTAGATGATTTGTGTGATAAATTGCAAACTAACAATAAGTGAACTGTTGTTTTATTGTAGAAAAATGGCATCAAACTGAACATCAAGATCCTATTTGTATGTTTTAATCCAAAAAGTGCATTTGTTAAAATCTAAACATTAAAATTTTGAATTTGGTCCAAACCTACAACGTGATAAGATGTCTACTACTTTCTATGACAGGATTCAGTATGGCATGTACTCCAGTCTGTAATATAATGTTTACAGTGTGCTTTTAAAAAGGTTGGTAGAAATTTTTATTTGGCATTTGTGTAACAATAAAATCTACAGCATCCAAATCCATCCCATACTGAAATCTTGGACTTAAAACAAAACTGGAATTTGTGCTGATAATGTGGTGTGAAAAGTTGCTGCGTGATAACTGCATGATCCAAAACAATTTCCTTTGTCAGTAGGTGATAACGCTGAGTCTTTACTTCTTCAACATTAGTTTAGAGCAATTGACGTTTCTCATTAGCGCAGCAGTGTGGGCCGGCACATTAGTTATTTAAAACCCTCAGCAAGGACATAAGCTCAGATACTGCCAGGAAGACGCTCAGAAACACATCTCTGAATGTAAAACAGGTGTGGGGAGGCAAATCAGAGGCCTCTGGGGATTAAAGAGAGGGGGTTTTGTGTGGCTGTGCATTTAGAAAGACAATGTAAGAGTCGGGTGTAACGTGGTGTTACAGACAAAGTATCTACGTGAAAGAGCAGTCCCTGAGCATAAAGGTGTAAGTGTAACCAAACAGGTTTAATAATTCCACCTTTGCCATCTGTGGGACATCTGGTTCATTATTATGAAATACAATAGTTTAACTGACATCTCTCCTCATATATATTCACAAACCACAGAGCATCCATATTCCCATCACCTTTCCTGGCCTTTTTGTGTTGCGTAAAGCCCCCCGTGCATCCGTTTCCGCTGCATGCTCGCTAGATATCAAACGAGCCTTGAGTCAATATTAATCAGCGCACGGCAGACCCGAATAGGAGCACCTATTAGCTCTCAAAGGGCAACTAAAAAAAAAAAAAAAAAAACACTACCCATGACAACACTGGTTTGGACAAGCCCCACCCACTGGCAGCTGGCTCATTGTGTTGTGTGGCTCAGAGGCGGCCTTGTTTCCCTTTGCTTGGACTGTTCAATAACTAATCTCAGTGCTGCCAGCAGCATGTAGCTTTGAAAATGAAGAGGGTGGACCCGATAGAAAGTCATAATCGGCTCATCAGTGGTGTGGCGGTTAACTGGTGGATCAACTTGCCAATTCTTTCATGGCTTTTTAAGAGAGTAAACACGTCCATTGAAAAGAACGTGGGAACAAAATATTTTTTCTAAAATCTAAACGATATTTCCTTATAATGTTAGGAAGGCAAATGCTAACTTTTGTTTCATTTTTTTACTAGTGAACAATGAATATCAGAAGAGAATTTGAACTCCTTTTTGCACTCATGCTTTCTGCAGAACGATTTGGTATATATAAAATTCTATTTCTTTCAAAGCACAATATTCTGGTATCCTTTTCATTATACATCCACTTGGCAGACTTAATTTTGACTCATTTCAAAACGTAACTAGCTTTGGTTTAAATTTTATAGAATAAATTCCTATCAAAATGACTTGCAAAAATTTGTCACAACACTACAAGCCTCCATGTATTTTGTTGGTATTTTCTTTGATAAACCAACACAAAGTAGCACATAACTGTGAAGTCGAAGGAAAAGTATAGTTTTCAGGAAATGTTTGAAAGGTTTTTCTTTGTACATCTACAGAGTGACAATTTTTCCCAGTCAAGTGTCAGTCAGATTGGACTTGCCACTGATTCTCAGTCGGATTCAGACTAGTAGTTGACTGGGCAATTTCAACTCATGGACATGCTTTGCTCTAAACATTGTGTAGATCAGGCTGTGCTTTTAAGTTTTATTGTTTTGCTGGAATCTTTAGCCTAGTTTCAAGTGATGTACATGTTAATAGTTTTACCCAGAATTATTCAGCATTAATCTCCATCCATCTTCCCATCAACTCTGAATATCCCCACAGATATATATTGTAAAATAGTATCTGGCACCATAACGTCACCACTATCACTTTGACCCTGGTTTTTACCCTGCATTTTGCGTGCAGGTTAAAATGTTTGACCTCATCTGATCAGAATTCCTTCTTCCACATTTTGTTAAGTCTTTTGTGTGGGTTGTGGCAAACTGCTAACAAAATGTGAAGACAAAGTTCAATACTTTTCTCAGGCAGTAGAAGTCTTCTTTTGATTGTTCATGTGCTTGTTCAGCTTAATACCCATGAGCCCCTGCAACATTTGCATGTTTACTTTGTGCAGATAATGGCATTGAGAAGTTAGAATCATTTTTCTCCTCATTTGTTTCTCCATCTGTTCACTGCACAGTATGATTGAATGCTGACAAAACTGGAACAAATTCTGCTTTAAGTTCAGCTCAAAAAGGGTCAGCCAAAAGGACATCGCTCACAATAACAATATCCCAGTTAAAACCCAATTATTTAAAGGAGATTTTCAATAACATGTTGACCTGTCGAGTTGTCCCTCAGCCAACGGTCACTCACGACGACATCCCACATAAAACATGAACATCCACAACAAGAATGGATTGGCCTGAAGTTGCTGCATACAGGGCACGCGAGCTGCCCCCTCCCTGCGTCACATGCAGGCTAATGAACAGTAGGCTCGTGTTCTTGATGGACGAGCCTATTCGGCCACATGAACCATGTGTACTCACCACTTTCTGCTTGGACACACACAAACAATCGGACACGTCTGGAGAGCTTGGGGCCCAAAGCCCTAAAGAAGGGCAGATGGTGCCCAGGACTGAGGACCGCACCCACATTAACATGAGAAAAGAGCAAGACAGACGGGGGGAACAGGTACCCTCACGGCTATTTAATTTTTTTTGCCTTTATAGAGATTAAAGGGGAAAGGGTGGGGGGACTCATTTATCCAGCAGAGTCTGTGGCACTGATCTGGAACCCAATTAGGAGCATGATGTCAGTCGTGGAGAATAATGGATTTGGAGGTATTGTTTTTGAAGGATACCTCCCAAAAGGTTTTTTTTCCCTACACATTCAAGTTTGTTTTGCATTTCTCATGTTGGTCTGTTAACCCAACATGAGACAAATGTGTCAGTCTTTTTAATTTCAGCACAAGGTTTGTGCAGAAAATATCTGTACTGTAGAAAGTGTTACTTTGAATAATATGTGAAAAAGTGTTTGCCTCCTTATAGAGTTCTTGTGTTTTTGCTTGTTCGTCACACTTGAATTTCAGGTCATCAAACAAATTTTAATATTTGATAAAGATAATCTGAGGAAATGCAATCAAAGAGGTTATATTAAAATTATTAATTAAATCTGGATTTTGCTTGTGAAACTCAGCTCAGCTCAGCTTTTTTTTTTTTTTTTTTTTTAGAAATGTGGGTTAATCCCAATTAATTCATGATTTAACAAAGGGGCATTTACTTAAACCAGTGCCCGGTTGGTTTGGATAGCTTTTGTATTTGCTCAGGTTTCTTCATCAAACATTAAAGTGCGTTTAATAATCTGAAACAGAAAAAGTAGGAGAAATATGTAAGTAGGTAAACACAGCAATATCAATTAACAATTTTTGGGTCAAGCGTTTTTTAGATTTAAATTTTTTTGTTGTTGTTGACTGATAAAAATATATTCTTCTTTTAAAAAAACAAATATCACTATTGAGGGTAAATGTTTGTGAAGTACTAATTGTTGATTGAAATTAGGACAGCCTACCATAGTCTGTGTATTTGGTTAAACATGGTGTTAAATCAGATTCTACTGTTGAAGAGAGACTGAAAAGCAGGATAGGAAAGAGTTGTTTGAGGTTTTGTTGCTCCTTAAGAGATAGGAATTCAAGAAGGTTTCAAAACAAATCTAACTAAACTACAGCACCATTTAACAAATAGCCTACAAGTGGCAGACAATTTAAACAATATGTCTATAATGTTCTTAAACCAATAAGTCTAAAATGTAATCCTTTGGACACCAGAAAATACAAAACCGAACCCTGCAACATGACAACGACCAAAAACATACCAATCTGTTAAGAATTAAGAAATGAAAAGTCCTGGACCAAGTCAAAACCTAGACCTTGGTTTCATTGAGATGCTGTGGGGTGAATTTGAACAAGCCGTCCATGAAAGAAACCCTCAAATATCTGACAGCTGAATATGAGGAATGGAACTGCAAGAAGAGTCTAACTGATGGTATTTCAATGAAAGGACACAAGATACTGGAAAGTACAGTGTTAAGACTATTAGAATATAGATTGTTGTTAATATATTTTGATTAATGGGTTACATTTAAATAAATCACCTACTTTTACAAAATAATAAAAACATAGAATATACCATGATTAGGGAGAGTTGCTTCAGACATAAAATATTTTATTTTATAACTATAGGTTTAAAATCAATGATCTGTTACGTAATAGCTGTGTTTATGTCTCCCAATTGGACATATTATCTGTAACATAAACCCTCCTGCTGCCACAGCTACAAAATATGGTGCTCTCTTAGTGGAACGAGGCCGCTCTGTTGTTCTGCGTCATAAATCATTTGTACGATGCAGGCACCATCAGGTATTTTATGCCTAAGAAGCTCAAGTTATGGCAAAGCTATAATTTGCAGAGGTTTATGATTTTGTTTCTGAGCTGCAGCAATGCATCACGGCAGAGAAAAAGGTCTTTTTTTAGAATAAATGGACCTGCAAGAAATATGCAGAGGGAAAAATAAAAGTGCCTTGTAGGCAAGTGTAGAGATATGGACATTTTTAAAAGCATATTTGAGCTCCCTCTCGTGGCTGCTGAGGGAATTGCTACAGCTCCATAATTTGGAAAACAATCTAGTGCTGCAGCGCCACCTTCAGTTTATTATTGATGTATAATTAATGTGTCCTTAACTGACATTTCAAAAGCGCTGCATTTTTTTCAAAACAGGAATAAAAACTCCATTTTACTCAGGAGTGGACATATAATAAGATTGAAGTCAAAGCCAGATTTATATTTCAAGTCAGAATATGTGGGTCACATTGGCACAATTTATTAAAGCAGATCTGTAAATTTGAGAACAAGTTGTTACAAGCTTCCATTTAGCTGATCAAACAGTGACTGCAAAAAGAGTGTTTTTCAAATGTTGTCATGTTACAACCTCAAATGTTATGCTTTTACCTAATTTTTTTATGATTGACAAACAGAAAGTACTACACTGCATAATGATGAAGAGGAAGAACAGTGGGTTCTTATGTGGGTTTTAAAATGTTGTGCAAATAAAAATTGTAGCATGCATTTGTATTCTGCCAGTCTTTGCTACTACTACCTTCACACATCCACACACTAAATTTGCCCATTCCATTTTGCAAAATAGCTCAGGCTCAGTGACACTGGAAGAGTATTGGAGTAAAGGGGTATGAATCTACACACTTCACATATTTTACCTGCAGGAAAATTTGAAAACCATGTTACATTTTCCCAAAGGTTCCCACATTATGAGCTTTTTTGTGTTGGCTGATCTCAATCCAACATATTGTAGTTGTAACATGACAAAACATGAACATTTTCAAATACTTTAGCAGCACACTGTATATTTTCATAAGGAAATTTACTATGATATCAAAGAAACAAAAGCCTAATCTACTCAGACCAAAAAACAAGGTGTGTCTGATTCTATACTCTTCTCATGTATAAATAATTATGCTTCATTTATTCTCTTCCTTTACACTAGTGAACGTAAAATGTCAGAGACTTATTTATTTTATTACATACCATAATGTCAACAAAATTCAGAACTATGGAGGTTAAAACATATGTAATTAGATAATGGCATATTTGCATGCTAATGAGAAATTGCTTAAATCTCGTGCTAAGATATCCCCTTGTCTGAGTTCACACACGTATGAGTTTGAGTGACAGCAAATTCCTAATCCATAAGGTTTAATATGACGTGACCCACCCACTGCAGCCATAACAGACTCAACTGTACTTACTTGCCACAAGGTTTAGAAGTTTGTTCATTTGTGACTTTAGAAGGTATTAGAACACTGAATCTAATGATTTGGAGGGGTGAGTAAATACTTTTATTACTGTGCAATTTTAAGACCTGAAACTATAAAATGGCAAAGCCCTGTGATAAAAAATAATTCTGCAATGCTCAAATTTGTACTAAAGAAATATAAGGATTGTGTAAGGTACATTTGCATTATAACATTTTATTAGAGGAAGGGAGCTGAACTGATTTATAGACATTAAATATTCAAAATATTTACATTATAGTCAAGGCAATAACTTCGAGTGCACAGAAAAAAAGAAGTCTATTTTAATGTATGATATTTTGGAACTTTTCCAGACATGACTTAAATGGGTGAAGAGAAACTAGCGCCGTTTACAGCAGATGGTGGAACTGTTGGCATGTTATGGATTATCAGCAGACTCTTAAAGACCCTTGCTGATTACTTAATGGTTGCTTGATACATCGTCTCTCATGAACAGTTAACACTAATGAATTTGTTCATTGCCCTTTGATTCTCTTTCCTCTTTTACTATTCAAACTGGCTACAAATAAGGACTAAATTAAAGATAATAAAAAAAACTTTAAATGCTCATATTAAAACTTTGTGAGAGCCTGAAATCTCAATTAGGGCCGATTAATAGGATTTCATAATAATCTTGTGTTACACATTAAATTAAAAATATTATCAAAAAAGTATATTCTAACTGAGGAAAAGGTTTGGACACCCTATGCTAATAATTAGGTTAGTCTGACTTTCAAAGTTTTCCTCTTGCACACAAATAAAAGCTAAACCTATTTTATTTTATTTTTATTTATTTTTCTAGTAGAACTTCCACATCAACAGTGATGCTTGTTTTAAGTTCCATGATGACATCTTAAGAGATCTTAGGACATTTTTTTTAGCATCTTTTAGTCTTCTTTCCGGGTCAACCTACTTGCTTGTGACTTGGGTAATTTAGCAGTTGTTTTGAATGTCCTCTATTTTCCACACAGTGGATTTTAAATGATTGTGTCCCAATTAAATCCCTTACTGTTACAACCATCTTTCTGAAGACCACAGACAGCTCTTTTGATCCTAGTGTTCACTCTCACTTGGGGTCAACTTCAAGTTTAAACATGGTGTTCTTTAAAAATACTGAGTAACAATGTTCTAATGAGTGTAATTTTAACCATTTAAAGGTAGAACACATGGGGGAGTGTCATACATTTTATATATAATTGTTTACTAATCCACGTTATTTTAATTTGTCCTCATTATTAAAATATGTTTGTAGGCATACTGTGGGCCAGTAATAACTTAGCAGCTAATCACAAATTTCACTGCTTCACATGCTCTGAATACATCACAAACATAAGTAATATAACATTTGTTTTTGTCAAACGCTTAAATTCAGTCAGAAATTGGCCCTATATCCACTTTAAAGTTCTTATTCAATGAAACTATTGATGGTATTTCCTTACTTAATTTCATCACTAAAACTTTCCTGAAACTGAAATTGCTCTAGGGAGCTTGTCTTTATATTTTTAGTCAACAATTAAATAATTAAATAAATAAACACATAAATGTAGCTGTTATCCTCCTAGCTAACAACCACAGTATTCCTCCCAACTCTAAATATATATATATATATATATATGTATGCGAATATGTGAAAAGTTTAATTGTTGTGTTATTAAGCCGCTGACATTTATAAGTTGATAAAGAACACGAGGAGGAAGCTGACACTAGCAGCAACAGTGCTCACCACCTTGCGGGTTCTACAGTCTGGGATCTCCGCCCCAGTCACACTTGGCTACAGCTCGGAGCCCGGATGCACCGCCATGCCGACCCTTTCTGCGAATGGAATCATTTATTCACCAACCTGTCTGTTACTGACCGACTAGAGTTAACTGAGAAGCTCCACAAGACCGTCTGAAGAGACCGTGGAGCCAGTGTTGTGTTCAGACCAGCGCCGTGCGTGTCGGTGTAGCTTCCCACTCTGGTGTTGATACTGAGACAGTTGTGTGTTAGCTATGCTAACGTTAGCCTGAGCGGAGGGAGTGCGGCGGCGGCGGCGGGGTAGTGACAGTCCGGCCGGAGGCGGGGAGAGCTCAACAGCGAGGTGAGACTGTTATTCTG
Organism: Alfaro cultratus; assembly: GCA_903066825.1. Taxonomy (NCBI): domain Eukaryota; kingdom Metazoa; phylum Chordata; class Actinopteri; order Cyprinodontiformes; family Poeciliidae; genus Alfaro; species Alfaro cultratus. The sequence goes on from CAEFZX010026733.1 coordinate 54,337, forward strand.
ATGGGTACTACACGAGCGGGTAGGTGGCCATCTGGGAGATAGTATCGCTTTCATAACAGCGAGTCTGGGTTTTAGCAGCGCCCAGGCAGCAGCACGTCGACGTAGGTCCTCCGGTGCTTTTCTATTACCGCTGTTTGACCGGAGCAGAGCCCAACGTTTACTCGACGTTTTGCTGCTCTGGCCCGCGATAGAGAAGCTAGGAGCTAGTAGTGAGCTAACATGACAACTGTCCAACAAGGACTCTCAAACTTTCCCCTCAGCAGACATGTCACGTCACAAACGTGATTGTGGTGCAGCCTTACACACTGGCAGCTTGTAAAAATAAGACAGTTTATGCAATTGTGGTATTATATTGGGATAGTAAATATTATTTTTATACAGAATCCGCAGTAAATATAAACTCATTGATTATAATAGAGATCAAGCTGACTTGTTATGTACTAATTATAATCTTGATAAGTTTGGAAAAAGTTACATTTATATATTTGTATCTAGATTTCTTTGTATAATTTGTACAGATATTCTCCTTTTGGATTAATGGTGAAGTGTATAGATCTGATGTTGACCATAAACTTGGCAACTGTGATGGATGGCTGCAATCCGAGAAAGCCTGATGTCAGCAAACGTTTTAGGATTACTTTCCTGTATAGTTGTATTAGATATGTTTAAGCTGCAGTAAGTACAACAATAGTCTTCTTCACGAACAGTGGTTCCCAAAGTTTCCACCTCAACAAAGATAATACTTGAAGAATATTTAATATTGATTTTACAATGGTTATTTTTGTTATTTATTTAGTGATTTGCGACCTCCAGTTGTCTAGTTACAACCCTAACATAGAAAATAACTGTTTTTGAAAACTCTAGGTAAAAAAAAACAACTACATGGTAACTCCTGGATTTATAAATTCTTTAGAAAATATTTACAGTATATGTTTGTTTAAAAATCAACATAGACATCTAAAAGTCTGGAAAACTCTAAAATATAAAATACAGTATTTGAAGGAAATGTTTTACAAAATTATTTGATAATATATAAAATAAACAGATGTCATTTAACCAAATTCGAAAGACATTATAAAGCATCACATACTTATACCCTCACGCGATGAGCTCATTAATTGGTCAAAAATTATGATCTTTGACCAGTTTTCCTTTCCAGGATCTGTAATTGCCAGTTAATATGGTTACATTATATATAGCATGTACATTTTTGAGTTAAGGTGGATGTATGCTCTGTTACATAAACTCTAACATCTGTTTTGAAGGATTCAAAAATTACCTTTACTAAGAACATGCTGCATTGTTTTTCTCTTCATAAATAAGATTTATGAAGAAAAAAATTCATAAAAATTCAACCAGGAATAACTTATTGGTGTATTGCTGTTATACTGTGTTATGAAAAGGTATTTCTTCTGTTTTTGATTTCTATAAACAATTAGTGTTTCAGATCATCAGACACATTATTATATTAGATTAGGATAACTTGAGTAAATACCGCAGGCAGTTTTTAAATGAGGAATTGATTTATTAAAAAGTGTAAAAGTGATTATCGCCAAAACGTTATTGTTATTGTTGTTATTGGAGCGTTTGCGATAACTGGTAATAAATGTTTTAATTTGTTGTGGAGGATATTTGCCCAACACTTTTACACCTTTAATTCTGCCACATTTAGCCAAATTGAAGTCCAAACTTTTAATAGACTATTAAAAGTTTGGACTTTTAATAGTCCAAACTTGTCCAAACAAGGCGTAACCTTGTGCCTACACCCCAATATAGTAAAGACTTGCAAATTTTCTATGGTTTGTTTGTGCTTTTAATATAACATATGTTTTCTGTGACTTCCAGACCCAGTAAAACATCAGTGTGTTTCTAGCTGGGAAAACTAAAAGAAAATGTCTATTGAAGAGCAAAGTGCAAAAGCTGGGAGTCCAAAGGCCAGCTCGGCATCTCCTCTTCAGCTTTCAGATTGTACTGGAGGCTACAGCAGTGTTTCCGTGATGATGGAGGAAACTGCGGCCACACCTGACTTTGCAGCCGCTTGTCCCGTACCTGAAACCGCAGCCTCACCAAAACACACGAGCACAGACAGCGCGGGACAGAGAGCGAAAGGAAGCGAGAACAGCATCAACCGCAGGAACAGCTTCCATCACTCTAAACAGCAGCAACAGCCGCAGTCGAGGCTAACGAAGCGGCGCTACACAGCGAATTCGAGCTTCAAATATCCCACGTCAGGGAAGAGAAGACGAAGAGCCAACTCTGAGAGCGACTCCGTCCTGCCAACCAACTTCCTCCTGGGAGGTAACATTTTTGATCCGCTGAACCTCAACAGCCTGCTGGACGAAGAAGTTAACAAGGCACTCAACGCGGAGACGCCGAAATCCTCCCCGCTGCCGTCGAAGAGCCGAGACCCGGTCGAGATCCTCATCCCCAGAGACATCACAGATCCGCTCAACTTGAATAGCGGGATAACAGACAGCAGCTTTTTGGTATCTCCCTACAAAAGCGGTGGACGGAAAAGACACCGCAACCGACACCATGGAGGAGTAACCGGAGGGTCGAGTGGGATCTCAACTACGCAGATGAATCCATTGGAAACAGAAAAAAGTGACGTGAAAGTCAACCCCTCCACAGAGGTTGCAGGCATGCCAGGTTCGTCCTTCGCACAAGATACCTCCAAAGAGTTGAACAGTTTGTCGAACGTCGCAGGGGATTCCCACAATCACAGCACTAATAGCTCATCCAGCTGCAAGGATGACATGACATCTGCACCTGCAGAGGAGGCAACACCCACCTCGTCTGCAGGAACAAACCACCACGCGAGCAGACGGAAGCGAAGGCGCAACTCTGGCAAAATGGAGCCCCCTGTCACCCACTCAACCCCTGTTTGCAAGGCAACATCTGGAGATAGAAGTTGCGGCACAACAGGGCAAAGAAATTCCTTCCACACGCCGAGGGGGGATGGCCCAGGACTTCGTCAGCACCAGCAGCTCCACAATCAGGTAAAGGAACATCAGAAGAAGTTCCAATACGGGAACTACAACAAATATTACGGATATCGCAACCCGAACTGTAGTGAAGACCCTCGCATACATGTGCTCCGTCAAGAGTGGTTCAGAGGTAAAGACGTGCTGGATTTGGGGTGCAACTCCGGCCACCTGACCCTCTATGTTGCCAAAATATTCAGACCAGCGCGCATACTGGGTCTGGACATCGACAGCGGTCTCATACATGCAGCTCGTAAGAATATTAGACATTATCTGTCTGAACTTCAGACCCAAGAAGCCAGGCGTGCGGTGCAGGAGAAGAAGCCCGCCAAACAGGAAGACTGTGAGGCAGGGACGGGGAAGAAACATGATGAATCCGAGAGCGGGGCTCAAAACGGGGAAGAAGACAAAGGACAGAGCGGCCCTGCGAGTGCTGGAGCTGACAAAGACTCCTGTCACACAGATGAGGCTGTAACCCAGAGGCAGGACGGTAAAACGGAGGAAATGGAGCAAAAACATTGCGATGCGCCCTCTGCTGACTGCTCTGCGAGTTGCTCTTTCCCCGTGTCTCTTCGGATCTCGAGGGGACCCATCGCTGCGCCGCCAATAACAGAAACATGTACCTCTCAGCCTGGACAGTTCCCTGCTAATGTGTCCTTCATCAAGGTAAGACTTTGCTTTTTGGAAGTGCCTCCCTTATATGGTGACATCCAGTTAGACAAAGGCTGGTAAATCCTAGGGAAAAATAGAGACATTTAGTAAAAGTTAAATAAATGTTATTGGCAAATTTAAAAAGTGGAAATGTACCATTCAGAGTTTAATAATGTCTGATCTCTACTTTTATAAAACTCTGACCTGCAGAAACAGTTTTCACAGAACTGCTTTTCTAACTATAATAACTATAATCTAAATATTTCCTAACCTCGCATCACAGGCTAACATTAAGTAAATTATTTATATCAGGAACAGACGTGATGTCACTTTGTGAGATCAGCTGCTATAATATAACATGGTCATACGGTTGTAAAACAAATACAAAATAATATTTATTATTATTCAGTTAGCATTAACTAAAAATATAAACAGCTGTTTCCGTGTGGATTTCACTAGAAAGAGTTTGATTTTTAAAAAGCAGCATGTTGCATGCCAAACAGCTTGACACTTCAAAAGCATAAACTCTTTCCTAGTTAAAGTAAAGCTCTGTATTAACAGAAAACTCACTGTAGGACAAAGTTTAAATTTAAAGTGCTTCTTTGAGCCCTTTGACATTATTTTAACCTTCTCCAGGCAGATGTTGCAGATTTGCAGATTTACTTGATGATTTTTTTGATAATTTTGACTATTTTGAAAAAAAGTCTGAATTGTATATTACTACCCCATATGATCATTTTCTCCAAATATCAGATTTTTCCTGCAACTAGAACTTAATTGAAGCCTGAGAGGGTTAAACACATCACCGATGATAAAAACAGCTAACTTCGAGTCACCAGCTAATATTTCATGCTTCTCTTAAATTATAAACATTATAAACACAGTGGATTATATTATATCTCAGCAGATAAAGGAAATATCTGCTGAAATATAATAGTAAAAAGCCTGTTAGGAAGGCTTTGGCCTTTCTAACAAAGTAGTGTCTTCACCCGGGACCTTATCTGATTTCTCTATTTGCAGACGTTTGTACTTTTGAGCCCAACAGAAAAGAGATTCATAAGTCATTGGGACTAACTAACTTGTCCCCTTACTCTTCTCTTCAAATTAGCATTAATTTAAAAAAAAATCAAATCAACATTAATCTGGAATATGTTAGTTGGAAAACTGGCCACCTCACAATTACTAAATAGTGTTGTTTGATATTTTACTGTTTTTATAGAATCACAACCTTTTTTTTTCATTAAAAATGGCAACCTTAAACCAAGTTGACTCTTATTAATGTCATTAAAATTGTTCTTGTTTTTTGCTAGTCATTTGTTTTAAAAAGCTAATGAGCCGAAACTGAAGTTCTCCTTCCCCTACGATGGAAAATGACAAGAGAATGTCAGATAAAATCATTTAAGGTGGAAAAATAATATTAGTCAGTTATTTTTGATGGAGTTTACTGTCATGCAAAATTTAAAAACCAGGTGAGCCTTTGCAGTTGGCTCGACTGAATTCCTTATCACCATGACCAAGACAATGAGGAAATTAAATACGTCTTATTTATTTTGGTGCCTTTCACTGACCAACATTCTTCACAAAGACAAAGCGTAACAAATAAAGCATGATTAGAAACAGAATATTCGAAAGGATCATAATAAAAAGCATATTTGAATTAGAATGTCTTCAGCTGTTTTTTAAATGAGTTCAGATTTTAAAAACAAAAAAGAAAGTCCTCACCACAGTCGGTCCAACAGTTGGGAAGGAGTTTTATATCTCATCCTTGGGATTACGAGTCGACTGCTTAGAGGACTTGAGTCTTCGAGTTTCAGGACGTTTTTCTAGTTAAGAGTCTGGCTGCAGAGCTTTGGATCTGCTGTTGGCAATCAGTAACTTTTTATTGTTGATTAACATAAAAAGTGATTAGTCCAGATGGGAGAAAATGAAGACATTAATAATCATCCCAAGTCTTTGTTTTGACACCAACCTCCTTAGGTTGGAAACCTCTCAAGTGAAAACCTTTGGTCAAGGTGTTTTGAGTGATCTTAAAGAGACCGTTGTTGTTGAAGACGCAACACAATCACTCTTCATAAGCTTTATGAAGATGGTCCCTAAAATAATGTCACTTCTGGGCCTAAAGGGCAGTGATCTAAGTATAATTGGGAAGTAGATCTTTACTGTATGGCACCTAAAATATTGTGGCATACTAGATTTAGCTTCCACACGTTGATTTTTGGAATGCAAGTATGCTCAAATTGTTGGCAACAAAATGGTCTGTTACCTTCCCAAGATATTTTATGATGGCATTTTCCCCAGGTGATGTCTTGTCAGTATGTTTTTCACCAGTTTACCTCTTCCTACACAAACTGTGTTTGAAACAAAAGGATCACCAGATCTGATTCAGCCATAAATTCTTGCACCAAAGCGGTGATTTACCCGGGCCGGGGCAGAATCAGTTCGTCAGCGTTACACCCAGTGCTTGTTGTGGCAATGAAGACACAGAAAAACTGGTGCCAAGTAAGCACTAGAAACCAGCTGGAACCAGTTTTGTGGGGGAAAACCCTCTCCGTTATGACGAATTGAACAATGGAAGGAAGATCATTTCTATGATTAAAATAAAAAAAGTAATGGAAATTTATATATTTGGGTAGTGACAAATTCGTAGAGTTTGGTAATTATTTCTTTTTGTCTTAAAGTGTCACTAAATTCAAAAGGCTTTGTTTTTGTCCTCAACATGAATTGGTTAGATGGAGACGAAACTGTTTTGCTGAATAAAATCTAAAAGCACCCTCCTCCACTTGTGTGTGTGAGTGTGTGTGTTACAAATAGTAGCAGCAGCAGTCATTTGGTAAATCTCTGAAGCGGCTGTGGCACCCACTCAGTCTACAAAACTAAACAGAATGAAAAGTGTCTGTTTTGGAAAATAGTGTCACTAAAAACGAGGCAAAAATGCATCAGTTGCATGAATATAAATAAATATAACGAATAGAGGAGGAAGAGGCTTTAATGCCAGAGGAACTATATTTTGCACACATAACAAATGTGGATCAAAACATTAACTGCATCAAATTTTGCTTTTGCACATATAATTAGGGCTCTTGTAAAATAATATTTTAGTAATCGAGTACCCTATAGATTATTTTTACGATTAATCTCAGTGCTGTAACATTAAGACGTTACAGCACTGAGATTAAGCTTGTTCAGAAAAAAATCAAAGAATTAAGCAGTGTGTTGTGAATGACAAAAATAAGATTGACTTCATATTTGCATAATCTTGCAAGTCACATTTCCTTCCCCCCCAAAAAAAACATCTTGCATCACTGATGTACTTAAGCATTCAGTTAGATTTTTTTTTAGAAAGAAATAAAAAGCTCTGCATGGAAAATCAGTGTTGCTTGTCTGCTTTGCAGTAAACACCAAACTAAAAAAATAATGCATTATTTCTGCTTTTTGTTTAATTTACATGTCAGCTTTCTTGCCTCCGGCCCCCCCATGTCAGCATCATTTTACAAGCTTTAGTCTTTTATGGAACACAGCTTCACAAAAATGTTTTATCCATTTACCAAAACAGTGGGTTTTTTTCTCCCGCCTCTGCTTCCCTTCAGGCTAACTATGTTCTGGAGAACGATAATCTCCTCGTGACTCAGAGGGCAGAGTATGACGTGATCTTGTGCCTCAGCGTTACCAAATGGGTTCACCTAAACTGGGGCGACAGCGGCCTGAAGCGGCTCTTCAAGAGAGCCTACAGACACCTCCACCCTGGAGGCTTGTTCATCCTGGAGCCGCAGCCCTGGGAGTCCTACGTCAGGAGGAAGAAGCTGACAGTAAGAGGATTTTCACTTTTCTTACTTATTTATTTTTTTGTTTTTTTAGCAAGCATTCAGTTCCATCCACACTCATTGGAATCCTCTGAAAAAACAGTTGTTTCTTTATTGTAGTAGCAAAATCTCGCATTGTAAAATTAGCCTTTTAATTTGAGTACATTTATTCAACTTGATCAAATCCCACTTTTTCTTTTCTACAAAACCACCAGTGGCACAACTGTTAGCATTGCATCATTTAAGGCCATTTTGTTGATTCAGTTTTTTCCTTCAGGATTTGAAAAATTATTAAACAGGCCATCTATGATGGTGTGTTCACACCAAGCACGTGTCTGGTTTATATTCAAAGTTTATGTGGAGTCGCGGCGTCAGACGTCTCAAAATCGCTCTAGCCGCTGTTTTCCATTGTCGGCCTGTTTTTCAGACATGATGGACGCCTCAAACGCTTCAATTGTGCCGCAGTGGGTCCTCGATGCGCCTCCACATAGACTATGAATGCAAATCAGACGCATGAAACTTGTTTGGTGTGAAGGCACCATGACAAGTCTGCCAGGCTGTAAAAAGGGCTGCTAAAATGTCCTCAGTCTGTTCTAAAATGAGTAATGTTTTCTTTATTGTTATTTTAGTTTATATATAACCATTATTTTCTTCTTCCTTCCCCCATAAGGAAAACATTAACAGGAATTATCGCAGTATCAGACTCAAACCTGATCAGTTTTCATCTTACCTCACAAATGAAGTGGGCTTCACAAGTTTTGAGCACCTGGGGTCTCCTAAGTGTTCAGTAAGAGGTAATGGTATGCTGAGTTTACTTCATGCATAACACATAGCTGTTTTAAGATCTATTAAAAAATGTTTTTTCTCATGATGCAGGTTTTCAGAGACCAGTCTATGTTTTTCACAAATGACCACCTCTGCCTTGAACAACAGCGAATGTGAGTAGCCGAAAGCCACCACCTTTCATTCAGGCCAGCCAGCCTCACTGGACTGTGACGCATCATCCTTAGCAGATCGGGTTTGCGCTTGGTGCTGAAGATCAAAGTCTAAAGCAAACGAGCCACAGGGACCAAAAAGTGGAATTGATTGCTCTGTCAACGGGATGCCTCTTATCAAAAAGAGGAGTAGCTGTCAGTTTGGAGACCACAAAAGAAATGCTGAACCGATCACTCCCTTGAACTGTCCGAGCGGTAATGATCTGCCAGACTGATGCGTGGCCATAAACTGTGTTTGCTCAGATGTCATCACATTCATAATGTTCTCTCTTGCCACATCAACTGGACTTAAATAGACAGAGGGTTTCTCAACTAGTTATTATCACTGTTTTAACAAGCTTTAGATGTTTTAGTCCTCAGATGTGGGTTGTGTCTGCAGAACTGAGGTGTACCACGAAAACATGGGGATACTGAACTGACTTCAGGCTCAGAAAAAGCCTGTTGAAATCCAGGGACTTTTCTTGTTAGTTTTGAAAGAGATGGCGTTGAAACAACAACCTATCGGTCATGTTTTTACCCCCAAAAAACAAATATATGCACACGTGTTGCTGTTTTCAAACACTTAAAGCTCATCTATTTTCCCTATTGCCACACACTGTCTAAATTGTCTTTGATTTTTTGGAGAATGTGGCAAACTTAAAAGTCCTGTATAGATCAAATATGACAATCGAGAAAGTAAATTTGTTTTCTTTAATTTCTAAATTTCTGCTCCAATAGAGGCTAATTCAGGAAGAGTAGCGATGCACATCCTTAACAGACTCAGTTGATTTTACCACCTTTCATTATCCCTACATAGGTGAATAGGACTCATAGAGATGCACCGATCAGAATTTTGTGGCCAAAATTCCAATTTTCAACTTTTATACAGGTTTAATCTGCTCCAGTTTTAGTCTATTTTGATTTCTCTTGAGAACCCAGTAGATATCAGAACAGCTTTGAAAGTCGTTCTGCTGCTAGCAGTCGTTTGACAAAATGATCAGAGTTCACATCTTTAACCCTTCACCATCTTTTATCAGCGATTAGCACAGATAGGTTTACTTACCCACCAGTTTCCATATGTATAATCTGAAGAACGTACATCCTTACCTCAAATTTAAGTTTACGAAAAGAGGCCAACGCTTCCAAGGAATTGTTGCAAGCTCAAAAGGATGAAATGGCAACTTTGCTGTAATACATTCAGCCTTCCTGTTATCCTCTAAATGTCTCACCCTCTCCCCTTCTTTTGCAACCTGAATGGGCTGCAAATAATTCTCAATATGTCAAAGTAAGACACTTCATTTTAACTATCTCTATTATACACAGTAACAAATTATATACTGAAGAGTGTTGTCAACTTTAGCTGTTAGCATTAGGTAGGCTATGTTTCTAAGAGGCAAAAGATCAAATTTTCTTGTGAAAAATGTGCCTTTTTCTCGGTGCATCTCAATAATATACAATAAATAATTGAAATATTCTGACATTTAAAGAGCTGGAGAAAGTTTTAAAGCTGACACAAAATGGGCCTAAAAAGCACAGTTAAAGTTTTACCTCGGCGCTAATATGCTGGGTAAACAAATCAGCTGTGTGATTATGAAGCATCGACCTCTGTTTTCATTCTCAGCTTTATTGATCATCTCCTTTAACCATCACCTCTCTCCTGTAATATCCATCCAACATTTTCTTGCTCTATGAGACAGGACAACTATTTTCATTTGTAGAACATAAAACCTTTTTTCAACATCCCATTGATTTTTTTTTAATCCAGTTTTCAATATGATGTTTGATTTGATGTGCTGCCAAAACAATGTCTGATAGATTTATGAATTATGTCAACAATGTTTCGGTCTATGAGCAACACAAAGTCTAAACGTTTATAGAGCTGTTGTAATTGTTCACTGAGCACCACTGATTTGTGCATCCAGGACAGAAAAACTTCAGTTTTTCAGCAGCTGCTTGTTGATCTCTTTTGGAATATGTTAGCCAGTGAATGACTGGGATGGATGAAATGTTTCTAATTCAGTAAGAGATCACTGTAAATAAGTCCCCATATTTAGTTCCCAAATACTGCGTTTTAAGTTTTTGGATTTTCCTGTTTTCAGATGTTTGCTGCCAATTCATGTGTGGAGCTGCAGGTCTTTTTGTCCTTAAAGATTTGATGATCCAGCATTGTATGTACAAATTAATCTGGATATTCTTACAATTGTTTTGTTTTGCTTTGTTCTGCCCTACTGGGCAAGTGTATTGTTCAGTTTAGTGCTTTTTTTTGTTTTCTTAATGTCTTTTTTGATTTGTTTGTTTTTGATAAAATATTTGAAAGGAGCAACGGCATGAGTTCACTCTTATTTTCTTTCAATATTTCTGTTGTGTCTTATTTGCTCTTCTGCACATCTAGTCCCCATCAGAATAAATATAATTAATTCTTGGTTTTTAATGAGTTATTAAAAGCCAAAGTTAATTTTAATTTGAATTTTCTCTACGTCCCACACGGTCAGGATTATTTCTTCAAGTGGAACAGAATTGCTACCAAAGTGATTTCTGTTACAGTAGTGTTTCTGATTTGCATTCAGTTACGTAAAATAAATTAAAAGTACTATTAAAGTATATCATGGGGAAATATAAGTTTTTTTTAAAAATAGCTACCAAAATAAGTTGGTGTATAGGTTTAAGTGACACCTTATGATTTTACGTAGAAATATATAACTTACCTGCAGCTGTTAATGAACCTTTTATTCTTTTTTTATTCTGAAAGTGTCTAACATTTCATTAAAATTGGTTGGAGATTTGGTGAGATGCTATTCACTTCAAATTTGAGTTTAGGTACAAATCTCTAAATAATTATGTAAATATCTAGCAGTAAACATGTTGATTTGGAAAAAGTAGGAATTGTTGCTTTTCTGTTTTAAATGGAAGCAACTTGGTCATATTTTCATTGTATGTGTTAAACTGTCAGTACAGTCAACTCATTCTCTAACAAACCAGTTAGGGCGTCTGCTATCACCTGAGTATGAGTTAAAAGTATATATATTAAAAAGAGAATAATAGTGAAAATACAAAAACCATCCTCAGAGACATTTGACCTTCCAATTCAACACAGCGCAGACAAAGCGACAATGAATCTGCATCGCAGTCCCGACTGGTGTATTGGAGTGCCGCCCGTCTGTTTCCCAGCAGTCCAGACAGACAGACCGAACGGTGAAACAACATAAACACAGATGAGAGACATAACACTTCATTCACAAAAGCTGTGCTCCATCCCAGCTATTTGGGTCAGTCACTTGACCCGTCATTGTCTCCTGTCAGCACAGCAACCAGTGAAAGCATGCCAGACCCAACTCGGACTGCTTTCCACGCTGTTATTTCAAAGAAGCCCACCAAAGTGGGGTATAATTCAGACAATGATAGGATACAAAAACATCAGTATATTTGTTTTAATGCGTTTATTGGCAGCAAAGCAAATAACCTAGACAATTCCAGGCTGTAATTCTACCCACTACAGAAACTCTATGATGGATCCAACTTTATTGGATACTAAAGTGGGGTGAGGTGGTGAAGCAGCAAGTCAACCATCTCTGCAGAATATTCCACAGATTGTCTCCTAGCATCATGCAGGCATCTCTGGACCGTCATTCGAGTGCTAAGAACGCACGGCACAACACCTGGAACAAAACAAAAAGTCAAAACGCTAGCTCTTCTTAACACCTTCACATAGTGCTTTCTTCTGAGAGTGATCCTAAACATTACCTGTATCTTCGAGGACAACCATGGTGTCCAACAATATACTCTTGGGCATAGCAGAACCGTCTGCAGAGTCCTCTGTACCCACAGGTCCAATACTGCATCTCTGGATCTTCTCCTGATGACAAACATGAAAGAAAAATCATCACTTCCATTAGAAATTAAGTCATCTTTTTTTTTTATTGTCACTTAAAATGATTGATATCAGAGCAACACAAGCAGGTGAGATTGTCAATATAAATTGCTTTATTTTGGCTTCACAATGTAGCAAAACAGATTCATCCATTGCTCACCCTCCGCAGTCGCGAACATCAGGAGAAGAACGAGGAGAACCAAGCTCAGTCCTTTCATGTTTGGGCGCCAATTAACGTTCAGTCTGCTGCTGACACACTGATGCTGCATTTATACAGCATTTCAAGCACGACGGGGGGAGGAGTCCGTCCTGTCTGTCCAAATCACAACAAGAGCATCACTGAAAGATGTCTGGGGCATGGAGGTCATGGCTGTCATGTTACCCAACACACAAAAATCACTGAGCTACGTTTTCAAAGTTCTGAGAACTTATTGAGCATATTGTTTAGCTTTCAACATCTGTTGAAATAAAAAGGGTTTGTTGTGTCAAATTATACTTACATGTAATAGTTTGGTTGAACCGAGGAGTGGATCACAGCAAAGCAAAAGTTGAATTTCCAGGAGATGTTTGTTTAGCAGTGCAGGTCGGGGGGCTGACTGTGTTTTCACAGCCTGGCCTTCTGCTCATCCAGGCCTCTCTCCACATCTGAATATGGCTCTAGTTCTCAATTATTGCTGATGCTGTGGAACTACAATCACGCTTCACAAAACATGCCCCAGTGACGCAAGGGAGAATTGTTAACTTAACAATAAAAAGGTATGAACACATACACACACGATTGTAAAGCTTGCCCCGCTGTTGCTTACGTAAAGATGTTTATTTACATGTTTATCCTGTCTTCTGTCTGCCTCAGCAAAAGCCAAGAGATTATCCACACATTACCACATTTTAAGAAATTATAATCAGCTTTTACTTCATAAATTTAAAACAATTGCAGCAACATATTCTCACACTGGATTTTTTCTTAAATCTAAGATTTATTTAATGAATGTTGTCATTTAAAAATGCATATCACTTCTTTCGACTTAACTATAGTGTCTATAAACTAAAATTAGTATTTAACAACTTTGTGTATCTCTTGGGTTTATATCTGACAGAACACAATGGCCCAATTCTCTTATGCACTCTTCAAAATGGAAAATGTTAGACAATATGATACAAGGCAAATGGCCACAGGAGGATAGCTACACAGCTAAATTTATGTAAACTTGCATTGACTTTGTGCAAAATATTTATTTTCTGACAAACACAACACAACTTTACTTATGAAGAGTGAGAAGACATATGATTGATTGTATATACACATTTGTACTATAAATTATTCATTCACCTGGCAGATTCAACATTCCAACATGCTCGTTCTGACAGAAAGAGTCCGAGCCAGAGCCACTGTTAAATCTGATCAAAAATCTATAATCGAAGTTTAAAGATAAAGTTAGGCCAAGATGCTCTCCAACCTCAAGGACTTTGAGCTCGTCACAGAAGACAAACTGTTAAAATATCAATGGAACCACACCAAATAGCAATTTATATTTTTACAATTTCTTATCTTTAAATGCCTGTCTTATTTTCTATCCAAAACTGACCTAAGTTAATGCTTTAAATCTTCAACAACCTGAAGAAGAAAAAAAAGTGGGATTAACCGCAAAGATATTTTTAAATCTTTTTTCTTTCCATTATTTGTGTGTCTTGTGGTTTACAATTGTGCTAAAAAGGTTCAAACTGAACTTGTCTTGTACAACGTATATTCTCATCACATCAATGTGTTTATTTGTGTGTGTATTTCTTCTATTCTCAAACAGAATATGGAAACGGGGGTACCTTAAATCAATAAATCTAATGTTTAGCTCGGCTTTCACTGCAGCACTACAGCCCTTTGGGACGTGGTGGCAGCAGATTGTTTGAATGCAGATTTTCTCTACAGAGAAGAATACTAAGCCCTAACACGCATGCGCGCCGCGTTCGGCTGGGAAAGAGGTCTATTATTGCAAGATGGCGGACCTCCTTGGTTCAATCTTAAACTCGATGGAGAAACCTCCTACAGTCGGCGACCAAGAAAGCCGACGAAAGGCTCGAGGTACGCAGCATGCTGTTTAGATAAGGACTCACTTCATCTTTGCTTGAAGTGGGGAAATAGCGCCTAAAAGCGGGTGATAGTGAAGGTCTAAAACTAAAGGAGGCATTTGTTTTGCTATTAATGGACATTTGAGCTATCAGTTTCATGACGCCTCAGTTTGACACGCAGGTTATCATTTGAGTCTGTGGATCCAGGCACTGTAAACAAACACCACACTGTTACAAATAAATGGCATCTTCCTCAAATTCATATCCTTTTATCTGCGCTTTAATTATGTTACATTTCCTCCCTGACAAGAGATTATCTATTCATAATTAAACTACCGTCAATACTATTAGAAATGGCTAAAGGCACATTTACAAAACCCCGGCACTAATGAAGGCCAGAAGCCTGATAATCTTACAAATAATTTGGAAATAAATGTATTAAAAGTATAATATAAAACTTGAATGCATAAAATAATCCAAATATTTGATTAAATCCCAATTTATTTCAATCTGTTATAGAATAAAAACATATCATTATATGTTAATCTTTCCATTTTCAGCTAATTATTTTTACTTATCTATATTATTAATTTCACCTGTAATTATTTAATTATTTATGGGGTTATTTAATTTAATTAATATTGCAATTTGAGATATGTTTTAGTAATTCACAAATTTATTGGTTTTTTTTAAAAAAAATTATCACATAATTAGTTTAATATTGATTAAAGTTCTAGGACTTAAAGTGCACAAAAATATTTATTTTGATATAAATTTTCCTGTTCACTGTGAAAGTTGTTGTAAAGAGGGAGAAGTCAACATTTATTTGATCAGGTACAGTGCTGCAAGCCATTCACAAGTATTTTTTTATTTTTAAACGGGACAGTCAAATGGTGCATAAATAATAAGGCGTTAACACCAGCAAGGGGATTTCTAACACACATCTTTTCTGGGGGAAAAACATCGATCCTGGATTAGGTCTTTGCTGAATCTATTTTATTTTGTAGACCTGACACTTACTGTTGTCCTCCACTTGTTCACTTTTTTAACGTTGAAGTGCGACTGCACAGTCCGTCGTCAAAGTCTGGAACAATAAGAACATTTTTATCGATTTTAAACTTTTTTCTGTATTTTTTTGCAACTAAAGTGTGTGTTAAACAATAAATCAAGTAGCATTGGTAAACCTGAAGGTATTTGTTGAACCTAATATATTAAAATTTTTTCTTATGATGTAGCGTTACATGAAATAATGAACATTACAAATAAAATATCAGAAACTCTCCAACTTGGATTTAAGATTTAAAATTTGTGTCAATTGAAATATATTTTTAAAAGATTGAAGCAGGGTTTCCCCCAGTATTTGGTGAACCTATAAGCCTGGCGGGCCACCAGGCTTTACTTGTGCCCCCACCAGGCTAAGCATTATTTAAGTCTTTTTTAAATGTTTGCATTTTTTTAAGACTTCATAGTTGGTGTTCAGGTGTTAATCTTCCAATCTTTCAATAACACATAATCATCAAGTGATATTTTCAAATTTTCTGTCAACTTTAAACATTTTTAAATCAAAAACATGACAGGCCGCTGGATGAATGATTGCCATAGCTACAAGCACAGGGCTTAGCAAGTTTTCTGGGGGAATCCTTGTTGTAGGATATCTATCATCTGTTTAAGTGTTGTGGCTTGATTTGTTCCAGTTAGTTGACCAGGCAAAAGCAACAAGATGTCCTATTTACCTCATAAAAACCCTTTTTTTCTTTAAGAGCAAGCTGCAAGGCTAAAGAAGATGGAAGAATTGGAGAAAAGAAAGAAAGCAGAGTTTAGGAAGAAGGTGAGACCTTCAAGTAAAAGAAATGTTTTTCTAATTCTTGTACGTCCCACATGTGGTCGCCATTTCACAACTTATTATTTATCACCTTAAATCTAGATGGAGAAAGAGGTGTCGGATTTCATCCAAGACAGCTCAC
Organism: Alfaro cultratus; assembly: GCA_903066825.1. Classification (NCBI taxonomy): domain Eukaryota; kingdom Metazoa; phylum Chordata; class Actinopteri; order Cyprinodontiformes; family Poeciliidae; genus Alfaro; species Alfaro cultratus. Next base: position 70,642 of record CAEFZX010026733.1, read on the forward strand.
AACAAAAAAGAAAATACAACCCTATGGGAAAAATTGAAAGGAGTATATTGTAAGAAATCACTATTTTATTTTTGGCGCATTCTCGGCCCTTTCCAGTATATTGATAATAAAATCATTGAGTGTCTTTATAGGCACGATGTTGCAGAAGTGGCTGGTCTCACTTCGTTTTCTTTCGGAGACGATGAGGAGAGTCGCTACGTCATGCTGTTTAAGAAGGTATTAGGTCTTTGCTCTTACCAAATTGTTGAATTTTCAAAACAAATTCTCAGTGTTTAATTTAGTGGCTGATGGAGGAGAAATGTGATTATTGAACTCAGGAGTTTGCTCCGTCGGACGAAGAGCTGGAGGCGTATCGCAAAGGAGAAGAGTGGGATCCGCAGCTGGCCGAACAGCGACGCAGACTAAAAGTAAGTCTGTGGGATTAAAAAAATAAAATAATGCATCAGATGATATCAACACACTTAGAAATCAAATGCTATATTTTATTAAAGTGTATTCTTATTCCTCAGACCAGTTGGTCGTGAATTATTGCAATGTTTACAAAAAGAATGTTGACGTTTTACCACAACTTGAAATAAAATACCAACAAACCGAATGAACTTTTTAGAGACCTGCTGTCAAGAGAAATGTAGCTTAAGCTCTTTCTTCTGACCTTTATTTGAAATTCTGGGTAAATAAATATTAGGAATTATGTTGTTTTACTAAAAGGACAAACAAGGAATATCACTGATTTGGACAGATGTCTGATACAGACAAAGTATTTTTGACCTCTACTCCTACAAAAAACAAAAGCTGTGTATTATCTTTGATGATGTTCGCCTTCTGTTCTGTCAAGCGTCATCAAGTTTAATATTATTATGATTTGACCCGTCAGCATATCCCAGTATATATACGTATAGGTAGTTTTTGTAAATCTACCTATAATTATGCAGTTGTGACTGGAAACCAGTTGCTCACCAATATTCTGCACCTGTTTATTTTATGGTGACATTTATGCTTTTTATTGAGCTGTTCTAGCATTTTCCATAGTTCTTGTTCAAAACCCTGATGGATCTGTTGTGCAATCTAAATCCACAGATTGCACAGAAATGATTCTGCACATTTTTACTGAGGCTGCAGTGTTGGGTGCAAATACAAAAACATTTTTTAAACCAATTTGTTGGCCTAAAACAAAAAGTTTACTAAAGTTTGTAATTTTATAGTGAAAAGGATAGACATACCGTCCTGGAAAAAATTAAGAGCCTCTGCACTGAACCCTATTGAAAACCTCCTGGTTATTCCATCAAATATTGATTTCTGAACAGAGTTAAAACATTAGTAAAGTTGTTTCTAAATGAATTTGAACTTGTTTTCTTTGCATTATTTGAGGTCTGAAAGCAATGCACGTTTTTCATGATTTTGACCATTTCTCATTTTCTGCAAATAAATACTACATTTTTGCTTGGAATTTCAGAGACATGTCAGTAGAATAAAACAACAACATTCATTTTACTCCAACATATACCTAAAAACAGTAAAAGCAGAGAAACTGATCATTTTAAGTGGTTTAATTTTTTAAAAGACACTCTGTGGAATACCTTCCATTTTTTATTTTATTTTTTCCTGAATTCATTTTCTGTTTTCTCCCCCTCACAGGAACTAGCTGCAGTAGAAGAAGCGGCATCCACTCAGACAGAAAAGACACAAGCATGTCCCAACTCCAACTACAGAGACAAGTACAGTCACCTGATAGGCACCTCAGCTGCTAAAGATGCGGCTCACACACTGGAGGCTAACAGGAGTTACGGCTGTGGTGAGGATTTTCGCTTCCACATGTAAAACAGGTAAATACTTCAGCTGTGAATCCTTCTCCGTATTCACGCTGCGGTTTTTCCTCTCTCTGTCGTCAGTGCCGGTGGCCAACAAAAGGGACACGCGCTCCATAGAGGAAGCCATGAACGAAATCCGAGCGAAGAAGCGGCAGAAGCGCGAAGACGACACAGGGGCACAGAGTAGCAGTTTCTGAGTTTCCGCTGTTGCTGTTGTGTGTGGATGCGTGTGCTACTTTGTGTGCGCAGTTCGATTCTTCTGTTGATGCTGTTTTCCGTACTTTAGGATTATAAAGTATAGCTTATTGACTGGCCAGGCTTTCACATCTGTATGAACACGACTGTGATCTGAAAGCTTGCCCAGTGGACGATGTTTAGGTTTGCGGATTAATGGCGACTCTTTAACATCTTCTTGTCATGTTCTGTTAGTCATCGGATGCCACATGCTATTTTAAACCCTAACAGTATGAGTCAATTGTTTGGAAAGTGTCTTGTCATTCAGAAAAACATGACGATAGATCATTTTCAAATAAAATCTTTTGTTGCTTAATTATAATTTTGATGCAGCTGCATATTTATAAAATGTTAGGAAAAGTTTTATTGTTTAAAATCACTGCTAATTTTGTACCTTGGCTGTATTTTAGCAAGTTGCAGCTGCAGATTTCCATCGATAATGTTTAAAAATCCCCAGTGTATGTAGAAACAAACTTTACCTCTTCACCAGCTTCTTGTCAGTTAGTTTTTAATTAAGGGTCGATTTTTTACTTTGAAAGGTTAAACGCTAAATGTGTCCATCACAGGAGTAAGCCAGTTTTAAAACCCACTTTATCTGAATTTTTAAATGTGATTTATTTTATTTGTTTCTACACATCGGCACTGACCTGACTGTGATAGTTTTAAAATTTCTTTTATTTTTATTTTTTCATTTTAAGTCATGCAACAGGTGTCGTACCACTAAAATGGTACGACACCTGTACGCTAAACTCCTTTTAGCGTTAAGATTTATTTAATCATCATCAGACTTTGAACCAAGGAGGAATAGCGTGGGGTCATTATGTCTTTTTAAACTTTGTTTTGTTTCCATATGTGTTAATAAATGCTGCTTACAACTTTGTGTTACCTTTACTTTTGTACACACCTGGCACGCTTCTTATTTTTTAGCATTTTAATACACTAGTATGCTACATTAAAAACATGCTGTATAAAAAATATTGTAGAATAAAATATTGCACTACTGGATCCTAAGTGCACTGTTACAGCACCATATGTTTTATTCATAATCCCTAGTATATTTTTAGAATAGTTTAAAGAAACAGCAAAAGTTATTTTTTATAATGTAGGACTGAATAACTTTTTTTTAAGTTTTCAAAATGTGCATAGTTTTTAACCCTAAAACTAAATGAGGGATAAACTTGCTTTTTATATTTTCAAACCTTAATACCAAACTGCGGCTCCAGTATGTCCTGACTCTTCTGGAGAATGAAGAGTGTCAAATAACAATAAATAACTTATGTAATAATTATTTGTGTCAATTTATTTACTCTTCAGTGTCTGTAGATCTGTGTCTTTTGATCCAACTTTAAATAATATAAATGTATTCATAAATTGCTTATTTAAAAATGTACAATACAGTTTTGTGAAGTACATTTTTCTTTATCTTTGATTAATTTATGCAAATATAAGTCAACAGATCTTAATTAAATGCTCAGCTTGGATTTAATTTAAATGTAAATCATGAGCTTCTTGTCGTTTTGATGTTTCTGAACTAAATAAACTATATTTACTGGTGAGAATCCAGAGCTGTGTAGATCATTACCAACTCTAACAGACGCTCGCCTTCAGCGAAACCACCAGTCAGATCCACTTTTCTGTTGAAAAATCATCTAGTTTCAACCATATTTATCATCTTTCAAGCCCCTTACTTAACTATGAACCATTTACTTAAAGAAAGTTATAAAATAAAAACTGAATTTTGCTCCACTTGTCAATTTTCTCTGTGTTTTGAAAAATAAAATCAAGTTAAAATAGCAGTAAAGCTGAACTGATAATGTGCAGTGGTTGCATAAAACAACATAGTGATCAAATTGTGTATTAACATGCAAGACAACAGCTCAGTGTGGCTACACGCCCTACGAATTTTCTGTCAGCTGTCATCCTGAATTATGCCATACAGCACAGTGCTTCCCATACATAGAGGGGGGAAAATCATAGCAGTCTCTCAGGCCATTGAACAATACAGAATATAAGGAAGCAAAAAGCTTATTTATTATATTTTTATACCATCATAAGTCACAAATAGTGTTAAAATGTACATTTTCTGTGTGTAACTAATGTCATAGTAACTATGGTTGGATTAATTCTCTTTCGTGCTCGGTCTTTAGTGTAGAACAGTTCAGGACGCCCCCTTGTGGATTTAAATAATCACTTCCCTCCTTTCAGAGCCTGAGATTTAAAGCAACTCATTAAAAGAACAAGAAAACATTTAAAACCTTTAGAGCAGAAAACTGTAACAGAAGCAGGTTTTCTGGTTGCTGGTTCCATACAGGTTCTGGTTCCATCCATCCATTTTCTGCTCACCCTTGTCCCTAGTGGGATCGGGAGCTGCTGGTGCCTCTCCGGCTACGTCCCGGACGAGAGGCGGGTTCACCCTGGACAGGTCGCCAGTCTGTCGCAGGGCAACACAGAAACAGACAGGACAAACAACCATGCACACACACAGTCACACCTAGGGAGAATTTAGAGAGATTAATCTTTTGGACTGTGGGAGGAACCCACGCATGCACAGGGAGAGCATGCAAACTCCGTGCAGAAAGACCCCGGGCCGGGAATCGAACCCTGGACCTTCTTGCTGCAAGGCGACAGTGCTACCAACTACCACTATGCAGCCCCCAGAAAAATTTGTCTGGGAATTTTTTCCAGACAAAATGGGAAAATTTCTGAACTAAAAGCTCCTGCTCCATAAATTTTCCGCAGGTAAACATGTAAATGTAACCTTCAAAAGCCAAATAACAAACTCATGGAATTTTAAAACTCAAAATGCACATTTCACTTTACGCTGACCCAGAAGAAGAGCTGTTGAATATAGTCATTTCTGACTATGAGCTCTCATTCATTTTGCAACATTTTAAATTAAGGAACAAAAAAAAAATCTGAAGACCCGCTTTGGAGCCGAAAGAGCCGACTCTTTTTAGTGATCCGAGCCAAAAGAGCCGGTTCTCTAAAAAGAGTCAAAATTCCTACGCTGCCGTGAGCCCCTCCCACTCTGACAGGTGATCAGTCCCACAGCAACCTGATTCAGGAAACCTCACCTGCACACAGAGACCAGGAGTAAAAATGGAAACTGATCTTAGAGTTTTCGATTCCCAGACGAAACATCGGCTAAAACATAAACAAATTCGTGAAAACTGATTTATACTGACCTACATTATTATGGGGAATTAGCTTTCTCTGATATACATTCTGATATCAATTTTTATGTTTTTCTTGTTTGTAGTCTCAGAAATGTCTGTGTATATGACAGGAACTTTTTACTGTCTTTAAATAAAAGTACAAAAGAAATGCATTTGTGCGCAGATTACAAAATCAGTTTCTCTGTTTTTCCACATTGTTTAATGGCCTGTTTTTGATTCAATAGATTTGAATTGAAATTAACATTGGAAATGAATCACGCATGCGCAAATCTGCTTCTCGTCAGATTTTCCTTCCATAGCATGAATAGATAGCTATGTACGGAAGAGGATTAGGGCCACTGGAAAAAAAATAAAATAAAAATTCTAACTTTAATCTCAGAATTATTACTTTTTTCTCAAATTTCTGAAATTAAAGTTAGAATTTATTTTTTTCCCCGTAGCTATGTCTATCTGTCATTACTAGTGCGCAGGTAGGATGTATCTGATGAGTAAGCAGTATGTGACATAGCATCGATGTACGCATGCGCATTACCACAAGGTAGGACGGAATAATTAATGGGTAGCACAGATAGAACACCTGTTCTTTTGGCTCCCAGTGTAACTCTTAGTTTATCATCACCAGTAAACTCATATTTTAGCTTAACTTGGTGAATATGAATGTTTTGTATGTTTGAATGCTTAGAGCAACAAAATGGTAAGCAGTTCTTTATGTAAACATTGCTGCTTTCCATATTTGGACTTTGCCTGCACAATCCTGATGTTCACTCCACTGTCATCACAATTTGCCTCCTGAAGAAGGCGCCATAGAATAACCTAGACAAATATCCGATTTCCCCCCCCTTTTTTGTTCTTCCTCTAAATCTTTGTTTCACACTGTCCTGCAGTTTTTTTACGTCTCACTGAAGCGCACATGCATTGCGCACTGAAGACTCAGTCACGCACATGTGGGGGAAAAAATGAAGCCTATGTTTTTGTTCTTTTTCATCATGTGGTTTCCATCCGCGGAGCTGAAACCGCGCAGAGGTAGGAGCCGATTCTGTTGATGACTTTTTATCTTATTATCCCGATCAGACGCGCGGAGGCTTTTAAAATGGGAGGAAAGAGACAAAAGTGGGGCTCCGCTCGGGTTGTGTCGCAGCTCTCTGATCTGAGCCACACAGATGGCGTTTTGTTAAACCTATTCTGTCATAAAAAGTTTAACAATAATAATAATAATAAACAGTATTTGTTTTAATTGTGAAAAAATCGTGACGAGGTTTCCGTTTTGAGGGAAAATGTTGATGGTTTATTTGTGACACTCAGGCTCCGGGGTGGTTTGTACTTTTAAAGACAAAACCTACAGACCAGGAGACAGTTGGCATCCCTATCTGGAGCCTTTTGGATACATGTTCTGCATGCGCTGCGTCTGCACAGAGGTACTTTTCCCAAACAAGGGGAATTCAGTCCGTAAAGGACGGTGGGTGGATGAAGGTGCTTTTAAACATGTCACCTTTTCCCTCAGACAGGCCATGTGAAGTGCAACACTATCAAGTGTCCTGCGCTGGCGTGTGAGAACCCTGTGACAGAGCCTCAGCGGTGTTGTCCAAGGTGCACAGGTATGCTCCGGCGGCGCCAACGCCGGCGCAATGACTGGCGCACAGTCATTGAGCCAGAGAGAAGCGCAATGACTGTGCATGTGTGTGACGTGTCCTCCTCCTCCTCCTCCTCCTCAGATGAGCCCAGGATCCCCGCAGGACTGAGGGCGCCAGTCAAAACCTGCAGCCATAACGGGACTGTCTATCAGCCAGGGGAGACCTTCACCACCCAGAGCTTCTTTTCATCCAGGCAGAGCAATCAGTGCGTCATGTGCACATGCTCAGTAAGTTCCATCCAAGTCTAGGAGAATCAAGATTTTTTTTAATTTTGACGTTCTGGTTAAAGGATATACATGCATAAAACAATAAAAAGTAATTAGAGAGGAAAACATCCAGCAGCATTTTCAGGTCCTGGTAGGAACCTGGAGCTGAATGGTTTAGTTGGATGAGGATGTTGCTCTGAATAGTAATGATTAATAATTGTGCACTGGTGATGTAGTTTAAAACAATTATTTCTAAACATAAGATTTTATTTTTTTTTTGCTCAGTGAACAAATGTATTCAATATAGAAGTTGTATTTTTTTTCCCTAATTTTAAGAATAAGATTTAGCTGCTGCAATAGAAGATTAATACATTTTTTTACCAGGTGTATCAACAAATAGATATGGCATTGTACAGTAAACCAAAAACTGCAAGTAAATGAGCTGTAATATCCATTTTTGACATAAGAACCATCATACTGCTGGGATCTCTGCACTGCCACCATTTCTAGGTTATTTATCCTCAGGTGGTTAAAATGTAGAACGCTACATCAAACTGTGCGGAACAACTTTAATTTTGCACACTGTGTCTTTTTATGTGATCGTAACTGTATTTTGTTTCCTGCCATCTGTGCCCTCCATTGCTATTGCTGTGCACTAAAGCGGAGGCACATTGCGAAATCACATTAACAGCATGCAGAAGGTGAAAACATCTCACTGTAGTCGCGCTCGGTTGTGATCACCAGAGGAAAAAGCAGAGAAATGCAGCAAAAGCTGAACTCGATGTGGCGCTCTTCGCGAGGCCACCTGATGTGAGAAGTTAATGAATCTGAAAATGTGTAACCATAAACTCAGCACCAACAGTTTCAAGTCTTATTTTTTGTACAACAGAGAAACTGTGTCACATTTCTTCCATCTGTTGTATTTCTCAATTGCAGTTTTGTTTTTGCCATAACCAAACTGAACATAGACCACATGTTTCTTTTGTTTTATGCAATATGCTTCACATAACTAAATGAAAAAAAAAAACAAGGTTGTGATGGTTATTTCAAAGTTGGACACTTTGGTGATGATTCTGTTTTCTTCTCTTTTCTTCTCTTTTCTTTTCTTTTCTTTCCTTTTCTTTTCTTTTCTCTTCTTTTCTTTTCTTTTCTTTTCTTTTCTTTTCTTTTCACAGAATGGAAATATCTTCTGCGCTCTGAAAACATGCCAACCTGTCACCTGCTCTTCACCAGCTTCTCTCCCAGATACCTGCTGTTTGGTGTGTAAAGGTAACCAAAATCCTCCCATCGGATAAAAAAATTCACATTTTTTTCTGATTTCATCTTTAAAAATAGGTAAGTATAACATTAAGGAAGGATTATAATTCTGTAACACGTCTGATCTACACTGATTGTAAAAGGCAAGTTCATTGGTATTGAACAATAAACTGGTATTGAACAAAAGGAGTGCATAATAATGGAAACTAGAGAAAAGCTGCACTATATGGTAAAAATTTGTCATGCAACTGCTACAAAGCAGGAATAAAAAATATTTCAATCTGAATGTCGTTTCAAACTTAAATTACTTTTTTCTTCTCAGACCACAGCAGCAGCAGCGGCGCATCGTCCACCGAGGATGGAAACCATCAGCTGAACAGAGGCGTCGTATGTATTGTATCTTAGACTTTTTGGCATTTTAATCGTCTTATAAACAAACACATCATGTAGGTTAAATAGGCCAACACAAAAGAAGTGGATGAATTGTGAAGTGGAAGGAAAGTGAAACATGAAACTCCTTTTGCTTCACAGAGGAGCCGAGAATCTGTCACACCGACTTGAACCGCATTGGTGTATCAGACTTAAGGCGGCTGAATATATATACACATCATATTTTTATTTCTAAAATACATTTTAATGTCACTTTCTGCTGCACAATTATGCTCTACTTGGTGTTTTTCTATCTCATAAGATGATCTAAAAATGCAAAATGGTAAATAGTTGTAACATGATAACATATAAAAAGCTGGAACTATAGATGGAATGAAAGATGCAATTTAATAAAAAGAACATTTAGTTCCTGACAAGGATCCTCTGTGTTTTTATCAATTTCTACTCTTTAGATAATTTTTTGAGGTATTGGGTTTAATCCAGTGCTTAAAGGCAAAGATTTCCATTTTCCCCCCTTCAACTTTCACAGGCCGTTTGGCCACAGCAACTACCTTTACTGGCAACCTTTCTTCCTTTTAAATTAGCTGGAAAAGCAATGAGATGTGAGCGTTTCAGACGTCTGCAGCCAGCTTTTTATGATTTAGGACATGACGTGACGCTCCCTCAGCTATCAGTCAGAGGGGAAAAAAGCAAGCTGAGCCAACAGCTGAATAGATGACCAACTGTTTTTTATTATGTCTTTATTCACAACAGAGGCATTCAGTCGACCAGTGTTCTGGCGAGCTGAGTAGGGTGAGGTCGGACCGTGCCACCAGGACGAAGGCCTCTGCCAGGGCTCTGAGCCTCAGCAGGCTCAATCTCAGAGGGGCCTCGGAAACCACGGTGAGGATTTTGCTGCAGAGGAAACACCAACGAGGTGAGGTTTTTATGCGCACACATAAAGATAGTATGTGGCCGTTTGAATTTATTGGCATGTTCCTCACACGTTTACGATTGTTCCCGTATGCGCCTCACATGTTTCCTATTTGTCTCAGTGTGTTTATACAACGGCAAGACGTACTCTCATGGAGACATGTGGCATCCAGTTTTGGGGAAGGTCCTGGAATGCATCGTTTGCACTTGCATCGATGGCCTCCAAGACTGCAAGCGCATCACGTGTCCGAGCCAGTACCCGTGCCAGCATCCAATAAAATTGGCGGGTAAATGCTGCAAGACTTGTCCAGGTAAAGGTACATGTGACTCACAGGCACGACGGAGTGATTACACTGAGAACCATGGAAACATTTTATTATTTCAACCCCTTTCTCTGTGTTTTTTATTTCCTCTGCAGAGAGAAAAGCTGAAATGAACCAGACCCAGTGCTATCTTGGGTATAAAAACAACCTTTTGGTGTATAAAGTAGAACCAGCCTTGAAAGTTGATTCTCCCAACACGGTTAGAATCATCGCTGCTGAAAGACAAAGTACTGCTGAGATTGAAGTGCAAGCCTGGAACACAGCAGAAGGTATTGTGGACTAGAAAAAAAAATAAATTTAAAAAATGTGTCTGTGAAAGTCAGAAGACAGGATTATATTAAATTAAACTGTGTTTGTTCAAAGATTTTATTTTCACTTGACAGAAAAAGCATAGCAAAGAACTGTCAATACAAATGTTGTGGAAAAAAATATTTGCTTCTAAGTTTATTCTCTTGTTACTTTTTGTGATCAAGTTAACTATTTTAGATTAAGCACATTTTAATGTCAGGGAACATGAATAAATTCAAAAAGTAGTTTTTAAGTGATGATTTCATCAAGAGGAAGGGGAAATGCATGAAAATCAACTTGAGGGATGAATGAATAAAAAAATAATAATCATCATCATTTGAAAACTGCATTTGGTTTTTGCTTAAGTTTGTTTGATAACCTGAAACGTTTAAACATGGCAAATATCCTCGTCTAGGTATTTTACAAATAATGGAGATTGGCGACGTTCAAAGGAAAGACATCACAGATCATCCAGAAAATTACACTTTTCTTACCGCTCTCGATGAAGGTTTGTGTTCTTCTGGTTTTATTTATGCTTCTAAACACATTCATTATGCAATTATGATGGTAAACTATCTGTCAGGTCTCTCTCCATCTACTGTCAAAATACTTATAATAATGTTCAAGGTTGTTGCATTTTAATTATCATTCAATGGCTTGCAGACAACTATCTAAAGTTATCACATGCTTTGTCGTGCATGAAAAGAATACAAATCTTAATGCTGTTTTAGTTGGTAGCATACTGTGTCATCCACACTTCTAGATATAAATGATAAAAAAAAGTTCATGTTTTATTGCAGCAGAATATTTTTCAATAATAATTATAGGTAGGATAAGAATCCAACTTAAAATTTGAGTATATCCACCAAGAATATATCAGAAACACTTCTTCACATCTTCTATAACACGTCAGATACAAATCAATGCGCTTTTCCTGGGTTGCTTCCAAATAACCAGTTAGCATGTAGATGCTGTTTTTATGGAGACTTGTTGATGCCAAGATGAGATGAGGAGCTGAAAACCAAAACCAGGAATCCTGACACAGAAAAGCTTCAGAGCTTCAGCATTTGATTTTTACAAAGAGTTCCAGCTGATCTGGATTAATGAGCAAATCCACCCACAAAGACTGGAAGAATGGACTCACATCTTTTAAGAATATCCTCTTGTTTGTGTTTTGAAACAGCAGAAAGGAAAAGAATCTATAAACCAATTAGTGGATTATCACGTTATAAGACTATATAAAATATTTCTGTTTACTTGCTTTATGTGTCCTATAAGTATTTTTGACACATTTTGCTCAGTTTGTGTTGATTTTATTTAAGTAAATTTAAATATGTTTTTTTTTTTTTTTTTTTTCAGACACGTGGAAAAAATTTAAAGAGTTGGGAGAAAACCTGAGCAGAGCTTCTCAGACCACCATTTGTGGAAATGGCATTCGGGAAATAGTGACGTTCTTGAATCCAAAGCAAACTGAAGGCCTGTGTTCACCATAGCAACCACTCGTAATATCAGTATTCACACTCAATTGTATATCAAATGACATATGTTATTCATACAAGCTGCACTTGTTTTTTTTGTTTTTTTTATTTTATTTATGCAAGTGAACTTTCTTACTCTTAATGTTTTTATGCATCTTTGCCATTTTTGTTTGGTATCTTCAAACAGTGATATGTTGACATCCATCTTGTTTACGATTCTTGTAATAAATCTAAACATTATTAGATTTGATAAATTAGGTTTAAAGCAAAATATTTTATGACGAAAGGCATATTGCACTAGCTGTATACACCTGTTGCTCATTACATTATGACCAACGACAGGTAAAATGGAAAATGCTGCTTTGCAGTTACAGCTGGCAGTGAGTTTAATAAAAACACAGGATATTAGAATATGGATAAAAGGAATGTTAGCATTGTGTACTTAAAGTTGATGCTTTGGAAGAGAAAAAACATACGTAATTGTAAGAATTGAGGCGATTTTGACAGATAACAGATCATGGTGGCTGGACAATCGGGTCATAACATGTTCACAGTGGCAGTTCTGATGTGATGACTGGTCCCAGATATTGGAGTTAGGGCCGCTAGCATCACCAGTATGGGGCTACAAATTTTCTGGCCTCAGTTATCCCAAGACCGGGACCACTGGCAACACTCAGGCCACTAAACAATAACTTGTATGGCGCGTTATCAAATCTAGAGGACCCCAAAGTGATACAGACTACCTTCAGTCATTCACCCATTGACATGCTGATGGTGGCAAGCTACTGGGTAGCAGCCACATCTACCCTGGGACACAGAGGCGAGGCTACTGGACCCTCTGACCACCATCAGCAGGCAAGGCAGCCATTGTGTACAAAGACATAATGACAGATGTCTGCAACCCATCAATTGAGGGATGACCTCTACCATCCGTTGCCATTGTCATCCCTTTTACTTTTACCCTTTCATGTTTATTACTGTCCACAACATCTCAGTTTTCTCTTTCCGCCCGTGGTATTTCTCATATTTCTCACTTTGGATTGATAAGTTTTCTTCTTCTGCATCTTTTCTTCTTAGTGCACCATCACAATCTCTGGTTGGTTAGCCATTTCCTTTATCAGATTTATCATTCTCAGCTACTCTTGTTGGTGTTTCCCATTTTGACAGTGAATCCTTCAGCCCACACTTAGCACTTAGTGCACAAGTGTTCTTATGCACTATTTCAGCCTCTTGGTAATGACATCCCATGTTTACTTTTCTGGTCAGAAGTCTGTTATGTCGTTGACTGTTCCAGTGGCGTCTCTTCACAGCCAAACTATCTGTTCCTGTCTGATGTGGTTGAACCTGATCTTTATTATTCCTCTGCTGCCATGAGTTTTGCCTTTTTGTTTTCCTTCAGCACTTTGTAGGTAAAAATCATAGAGATTTATCTCCTCATGATGATTTCACTTGGAGCTACTCTTGCATATTGGGATTTTCTTCCCAGAGACATTTAGCGGCTCCTCTTTTGGGGCCATATTTCAGGATCTTTGATGTTTCATCCTGCCTGATGCTCATTAGTCCCTCATTTAGCTCCTTGTTCTATGTGTTGCTTCATTCAGAGGTTCTTGGCCCTCAGCTATTGAGAAGCGATTGCTTCCTGGAAGGCTGGACTTCCAGCAAGCAACCGCTGGAAGTCTTGAGTAAATTCTTCTTGCATTTACTCAGATTATCTGATATTGGAATCTGTTTGGTGATCTGAAACCTTTAGGCAAAAGTAAAACCAGAAGGAATCTCTAAAGAGGAAAATCACATTTTGCAATTATCAGAGGCCGTCAATTAGGATTCCCTTTGAAAGATTTCTGGAGATGCCTCTGGTTTAGAGGAGTAGTGAATTCCTTATGTTGTACCTGACTTGTGTAAATTGTGGGCTGTTACTTTATTTTTGTAGCGATAACATTTTGAGAGGAATTTTGCTTCAGCAAATTATTTGAACAATTATTTTGATGTGTGTTTTTGCATTTGATTTTAAAGAAGACAAAATTTGTTCTGCATGTGAACAAGGTTGTTATTCATCACATGTAAATATTAGACAAGGTTTTGTCACATTATTTATAGTATATTGGTTTCTGGCTGTGTGTATTTGACTGTTGAATGTTTTTTCTTTTTTTTCATGAAGTAGCTTTTAAGTGTAGCTTTCAAAAAGGACAAAACTGTGCAAAGGGTTGTAAGAGAACCTTCCCTCTCTGTGATGTTAAAACAGTTTTTATGTAGCATATTTGGGTTATTTTTAAACCTTGACAGCTTTTACATATCTTCAGTAATTATATTTTTTGCTGTGGGGCGATATATCTGAACGCACTTTGTACCTCACACAGTTATTTCGAACTATACAGTGTTGACTGATATTTTACACCATTAAAAAATAGTGTTTGACTGCTCATGGCTGTTTCTTGTATGTTCCTGTTGGAAGTATGTGCTTCAAACAAGATGTGCCCTCTTCCTCAGAGCTGTGTTTAACAAAGACTTGCTGATTCATCACAGACCGGCACTCTGCCTGCTGCTGCACAAAGGATCTAGCAGCACTACCGCCTCAAGGTTTCTATTAAGCAAAGCTCTAGAGATCTGTATAAGCCATGTTCTTGGTAGAGATGAAATATTTTTGGTGGCATTGAGTTGAAACTTTCAAGAGAGGCACAGTTATTAGATCATTGGCATGAGTGTTATATTAACTTTGTCTTATTACTCATTTATTTGCACAGTTCTTTTGCCCAGGGTGCAGCCATTTTGCAGAAAACGTGCTTCAGTGATTTTCAAACCAAAAAGATTTGAATTTTTCGTGATTCTTTTTTTTTTCTAAACCAAACAGGGATTTTGAACTAAAACACACACATACTTGTGGGCAGCTCTCTGAGAAGCTGGCAACACAAAGTCTTCAGAAATGAAAAACACACAGAAGTTTAAACTTCAAATGAAATTTTAAGCTGAGAAAAGATCAGAGCCAACAAAACAAGCTGGCAGGAGATTGTCAAAGTAAGAACCTTGAATAAAACAGTCACGGCATTTACACACACACAGACAAAAACAATAATGAAATAACTTTCATCCATTGTTATTTGGGTTTGAAAGCATACATCAAAACAGAGAACCACAAAGCCATGGTAAATAATTCCTTGAATTATTGCAATAAAGTGAACAAGAATGGATCATTTACATTATGAACCATTAGATAATTATTTTTTACATTAAAACTTTGGCTGAGGAAAAGAGAAATATGCATAAGGAATTGCATTGCTGAGTCAACAAAAATGTCTACAAAAAGAAAATGCACATTTATTAAAGAAGGACATATCGTTAAACCAGTCATGTAAAAGCGCTCCCAACCTGTAATGTTTGCAAACAATTGCAAATGTGGACTAACAAATGGAATCAGATGTAAATTAAAAAATATATATAGAGGATTATTAGAGTGTTTAAAATCTTCCCCATGAAACAAAGATCATGATTTCATTTAGATCTCTCTTTGCTGGCTTGTTAGAAAAGTCTTCCTTTGGTTTAAAGTTTTGTTTTGCACCAGAGAAGCCTTTATCGCCTTTATTGTGGGGGTTAATAATTGCTCCGTCTTATCTGCCCCCTCAAAGGGCATCTGTTTTGATTCAACATAAACCAACTGAAGCAATTTTTTTGATTATGGCAATGTCCTAACCTTTAAATACCATTCCTGTGAAGTGAACTGTTTGCACCAGAGGCGGCTCTGCGTGCCGTCTTTCTGCAGCCCCTGCTTGATCAACAGGTGTCAGTTTTTAACTGCGGTTCCCATGACTCAGTCACCGTGCAACTGCAGATTCTGTCGACTGAGCGGGCTCTTCAGAAAAACCTTGCTTCCCTTCTCTGTGAACTTTTGACATGCTCTCCCTGTCTCTCCCTCCCTCCACTCGCCCTCCTCCCTTCTAGACAATGACCCACTGTGTTTCTTTCACACTTTGCAGCAGACAGCTCTGTCCAGCTCTCACTGAAGGCATGGACCAATATTTTGAAAATGACGCACTTCCCCTCCACGGCTTCATTATATTCACACACAAAAAAAGAGCTTTATATTATCTTGTTCTTGCTCTCTGACCCGACTGATTGCAGCCGTCTCTCCATCTCGCTGCCCAGAAAGAAGGAGCTCCAGCCAAAAACTGTGAGAACAAAACAAAACAACTTACAACTTCAGCTGAGAATACTAAACTCTTAGCGTTTGTGAAAAGATCAGCATTTCTGAAGTGAGGTTCGTTATGAGCATTTAAATGCTATCCTTGCATCTACATTTTGCATAAATTCAGTTGATGCTGGAGGCTGAAGATTATTGCAAGACAAGATAACTTTACATCCAGTGTCTAAAAACAACTCCAGTTTAATCTCCTCAGTAAGGTAAATTATTATAAGTTGCTAGAAATCACAAAATAATGTCATAACCTAAGTTGCATCAGTATCTGTCTCCTTCTGATTGTAGTCGGCGCCACTAGTGGAACAAGTCAGCGTCGAGCCGGGGTGCGGGGCTAATGACCGGGCCCTTTATACCCAAATAATAAAGCTAGTAATAATTTAACTTTATTATTATATTAACTGTTATATATTATATTAACCCTAACTTTAACACCATTCTATATAATCCTATATACACCATACTCAACAGGAGAGGGCTCCAGCTCTCATCAGACATGATAAACCCTTGGATCCCTGAAGCCTCCCATCCGGGCCCACCGCCCCCCCGAGCCCCCTGAAGCTCCGCCCCTGGTAGGCGCCATATTTGAGATGATTAATCTAGATCTAATCTAGTGACAAAACACAGGGTGTACACAGTCTATAGTAACAAAGCAAAATGTATCATGACAACTTAATTGAACATAACCCAAGAGACTATAAAAATTATGATTTATTTTAGAAGACTGATTTATTTGGGACAAAGATATTTCTTTTCTCAGTACTTTCTTCATTTCTTTGTTAAATACTTTTATATGCCAGTACTTTTACACTTTAACTATGTGAAAAGGAATGATCTCACATGTCTTGCTGCTGTTAGCTTCAGCTTCTGAAACCAAATATTGTTAATTCATTGCAAAAAGAAGACACCAAGAGAGTGATCTACCGCAGGTAAAAAAGTTCACACCTTTAAAACTTTTTACCCAAACTCACTTCAAAACTTCTGAACTATTCCCTTAATAAAAATGCATTTATTTTGTTTTTAATCAGACCAGCTTGACTCAGTTTGCATGGATGGAGGCATCAGACGGGTTAAGTTTTGTAATATTCCAAGGTTTTACAAAGTTATGGTCACAAAACTATGAAAATGTTATATCATACTTAAATAAAGTTTAAATAAATATGCAGAGAGTGACTGCATAGAGATTAAAGTGATGCTCTGTACATGTGTTTCTGCAAACTGTTGCTCCACTTTACAAAAGGAGACAGATGTGGCTCATACTTATGATGTGGAACATAAAGTAATGCCATCCACCACTTTTATTTTGGCAATAATACTCTGAACGTAAAGTTGACAGTCTACAAGCAACATGCCTGTTAAGCAGCAGCTGTCAGCTTGTCTTTTTATCCATCTAATTTCAGTTATGTAAAAACCTCACTCCTTTAAGTGTCAATTTCCAGCGCGTCCTTTCCCATCAAAGTAAATAATGTGCAAATTTGTTTTGTTATCTGTCGTTTTTGCAGAAAATCCCTCAGTTGGCATTCCGTGAATGTTTAAATAAGTCCTGTGGGCCAATTCAGCTATGCATGCTTAGTCTTGGCTCGGGCAAATAAAACAGCCGGGGGCAGTCAGTGGGTATAAATCACGCACTCTGTGCACCCTGCTCACCCAGATCTAGAGAGAAAAAGCAGAAAATGTTCGACTCGAGGCGATAAATTTCTACTTATATTGTAAAAGTCATACTTTTGTTTTTGCATGCAAAGTCGAAGGCGAGACAATCAGAGGGCGTCATGCAGAGCGAGGAAAAGATCATGTTCCTTACTCCTCTACTTCTCATTGTTTTTGCAGCAATCAAAATCTTGCAAACAAATGCAAAATGCTCAGCTCAAGTTGTTCCTTTCCAGTGTTTGAGAGGAACTGAAGCATTCAAATCAAGCGGGCAGTCTTTTGATTCCAAGAGGGCCAAATTGTGTTAAGTTAATTGAGTCTGATAGATGTGTTTGCTTTCATGGCTGATAAAGGTGCTCAGCAGAACCCCTGAGTTTATACTTCATCAAAATACTTCCGAAATCTATCAAGAGCTGATTTTTTTCCCCCCAGTTCTTATCCACTCGCTAATTGAGCTGGCTCTGATCATTTTTAGCTGATGGTTGGAGTCTTTCCAGGAAATTGTGCACAATAGCAGGGCACATTTTTAAGACATTTCAGCCTTCCTCCCCTCACACAGGACGAGAGGCTGAATTACGATGAACAGCTTCACAGTTCTGGCCTGCGTTTCATAAAAGGCTCCATTCAGAGCGTCCGAAGCCTTTCCAGCTCGACACGATAAGCGTGTTACAGTTCAATTGTCTCTCAAAAGACATAATGAGTAGGTCCAGCCTGTGGTGAACTCATTTGGCACTTTTAGTAATGAGGAGTGTTGATGAGGTATTTGAGCCTTTTCTCCCCGGAGCCAAATCTGATGTCTGAGCCTCTGCTGGGTTCTTCTGAAAGCTACCGGCTTTCAGTCCGAGACTCAGACCCAAACTTTTTTTCAATCTTGATTGCTGCGGCAACTGCAGTTAAACTGTCCCATGTTCACATGCGTAATGCGGATTTTAAAAATGAAAATACATTTAAAGATGTGGCTTCCTGAAGCACAGACCACCTTTGCTTTTCTTCACTGTGTCCCTGTCGTTTTTTGCTCTTGGACGGAGTTTCCAGTTCCCCTGCCAGATTTTGTTATATCACAAATAAGCACGGATAAAAATGTGTTTCCAGTTATTAACTTGTCTCATCATTTCTTCATGCTAAAAGAAAGAGGGGAAGAGAAAGTTCAGGAGAGGCCTGTTTGTTTTGATGTATCATCCATTCCAGTTCGACTGAGCTTGAACTGGTTTGCACAAAAAATAAATATATATAAATATATATATATCGTCTCCTTATACTGACACTTCAAAACCCAAAGGACTGGCAGTTGTAATTAGTGGTGGTTTTCCAAACAGTAGCTGCCAGAGGCGGCTTATGAAAAACAGGGAGATGCATGAACCCCAGATGAAAAACTGTATCAGTCAGTTGTTTCCCAAACTGAGTTTTTATTGGTTTAGTGGCTGCAGTCAGAGGAACGTTCTCATTTCCCTATTTTGATTGGTTATTTGGAAGGAGGTGATCACCCAAGATTCCCTTAATGCAACAAAAATAAATAAAAAAATCTCCAAAGGACCATAATTTGCAAAGAAAATAAAATAAAAACTTTGAAAAATAATTTGCCTTCCACTTCACTCTTTAGTTTTCCAGCTGGTATCTCATTTAAACATTTCCAAACATTTCCAAAGGGTCAAATTTGTTCAGCATGACTGGAGTTTCATATGTTCTCCTCTGGGACTTTTAATGGGTTTAGTCTTTTGCTGAAAGTGCTGATATTGCAGTGAAAACGATAACTAATGCTTTGGATTATTTGGAGGATCGTCTTACGCTTTTTGGCCTCACAAAGAAATTATCCTCTTAGCATAGACACATTGTGCTGACAGATTTCTTTATAATTCATTCTTATTAGATTCTCAAAGATAATTTTTCTCAGGTTTTCTGCCTTAAACCCACCTTTAAAAAAAAAAGAAAATGAAAATGTTTCTGTTTTGGACTGAACAGAACAGACATCAACTGGTTCATCTTACCGTGTTTGCTGGAAGTTTGAAAACCACCTGATGTGGGTCAAAATGCATAAATAAAGGAGGTTTTGTGTCTTGCCATGTCATTTTAATGTGCACAAGTGGGTAAATGTAATTCCTGGAAGGTTGCTGCAGTGTTTTGTATATTTGAGACGAGGAGCGCGCTCGCAAAATAAAACCATTTGTAGAACTGATCACTGGCCAGAACTGAGAAGCTCATAAACGTGTACAACGACCTCTTGCACAAGAGAACTGAGGAATGTAAAACGCAGCTTTCACACAAGAATTAAAGCGGTACATTCTTCATTATTATCACTTTTAGAGCAACAGCTTGTTTGTCTTGTAGATTGTGTTATGAGCTGGACTCACTGTGTGGGGAATAAATGCATCTTGTTTGTGAACGTTTTCTCAAATGGCTTTTTCTTGAGTGGTTTTAGAATTAAAATGTTGAAATAAATGAGTAAACACATAGATTTTTAAAAATGGGATCTCCTGTGGACAGGAGTGCCTGGTGTCTGTGGCTTGGTGACGCTAGGATTTTGTTCACTCTCCTCATTCACAGTAAATTTACCAATAAATGAGCTCAAACCGCAGGAGAGCGATTATGCCCCTCTCCCCGCCTTTTAATCAACCTTCTTAGGTTAAAATATGTCATAAATGTCCAAATAAATCTTCTTTTTATTCCCAGAATCAGAGACACAAATGCTGCTAACAGAGGTTTTCATCAGCTTTCAGTTTTAGTTTGACTCATCCTCAATTAACAGTTTACAGCTGAGAATTTGAAACATTTGTCCTTATTATGTCCCTTTTTTCTTTGATTTCAGGACAATAGTGACTTTAAATAAATCATTTTATACATGCTTTTTACTAACTTTTTAGACTTTGTGCTTAGATTTTTAGTTTAGTTTTTAGTAAAAACATAATTCAAGCTTTTGGTCATATGAATTTCATTGACAACTTATGGGACTTTTCCAAATTGAGATTGATGCGACTGACTGGG
The DNA here is from genome assembly GCA_903066825.1 of Alfaro cultratus. NCBI lineage: Eukaryota > Metazoa > Chordata > Actinopteri > Cyprinodontiformes > Poeciliidae > Alfaro > Alfaro cultratus. The sequence goes on from CAEFZX010026733.1 coordinate 91,157, forward strand.
TGATGGACACTTTATCTTAAAGTTTACTTTGTGTTTACAGCTCATTTATTATTCATAACAAACAGGAGGAGATAAATATCCCCAATATGAATGTAAACATGCAAAACTCCCCACTTGAAATATCTTGACGCTGTGAGCTGATTCATCCCGCTGAGGCTGGATGTGCATTCCACATCTGCAAGCTGCTCACAAGACAAATAATGGAAATCATATGAGCAACAGAGCCGTGAAATCAAACAAGCCAACGAGCAGCGCGAGCAGAACACGACTGGAAATTTAAGATAGCTGCAATCAATGGCTGTTGTAATAAAACGCATGAGGTTTTGGTTTTTGTAGTCGTAAGGCGTCTTTGCTAATTTTCCACAACCCAAAGTGGAATTGTTTCGGTAATGTGGATCATAAATCATACTGAGCAGTGCAGAGGTCTGTTCAAAGTCTCAAGCACTTTCAGTTCCAAAGTGCTTGTGCTCCTTCCTGATAACATGGGTTGTAAATAATTAGGTTAGAGGATAATATACAACCAACAAGACATTTTAATCATAACAAATACCAGATTAGAATCAACTTGAATGAGTCCGCAGACCTCGAAGGAAGGCCTTTATATTAGTTTTCTTGAGACAGAAAAATACATCAAAGCTTACAAATTTTACTCACACTGCAAGAAACTCTGGCCAAAGTAACTTCTGCTTGATGCATATGATGCATATTGAGAAGATTAACTGCGATCACAGATGTGGTGCAGGCAGCTGCCCCAAACCGTCAGAAAAAGACAGCTTAAGATAAATACATTTTCTGCAGATGAAGTCACAACTGCAGACACATTTTCTCTACAGCTCAACCTGAACTGTGATACTCTGGATGCCATCTATGGTTTTGTCTTCCATATCGTTCTCAGGGTCTCTGTTAACTGAGAAGAATCTACTTGCTGTTGAATCAAACATAAATAAAAGCTCAACATGTCTTGTTGTCTATGATGTGAGATTGATTTTACTGCACTCCACTCACAGTAACAGTATCAGATCAGATCTGGTCAAAAATAATAATAAAAAAAGCTCCTGCATAAACAAAGCATGTATTAATGTGGATGTTCACACTGCAATGTGGCTTCTTGTTCCATTGTTTTTTCATGGATGATACTGTGTGTTTTCTTCAAGTTCCTCAGCAGAAATAGAGCTTCCTTGTAGTCCTTACTGTTTGCTGCTCTGTTGTGCATAACACTGCCTGCACAGAAAAGACACATTGATAATAATGTGAGATTGAATTGGGTAAGTTATTTCTGCCACCATATGCCAAAAAAATATCTTCACTTCTTCCAATAAGGCAGGAAGTACGTCTTATTGGCAAGAGGCGGTTATGTGAATGCTCAACGGCAACGGATGCTAAAGTATGTCGAGAACTCAGAAGACATTTGCATACCTAAGGAAACAACTTTGGCTGCTCTACTATCTTTTATTTCCTTGATCAACTCCTCAACCCTTTGGATCGGCTGCTTTATTGGTCTCAGAGGTGGCAGCTCCTCTATCTGTTCCCAGAAAAACAGAAGAAGGGAACAGCACATTGGTATTTTTTACAGCCTGGAAGCATTGATGTGCATGTGAAGAGATTAAAAGAAAAGAAAAGGAAAATCAAACCCTCTTTTTCATTTCTCTGTATGGCGTCTGGATGCTATCAAGCCTGGGTTTGGAGTCTCTGTAGATATTCAGAGTCCTTAGTGTTTGATCCAGCATCCGAACAGCTGTTTGGATTCCTGTTGAGAGAAAAAGAGCAAAAGGCACATAACGATTCCCTCCGGGATGAATGTATGGTCAGAGGTTTGTTTTCTCAAGATATCACACAGCTGCAGAGAGAACCATATCTATCCCTGCGCACCGATGTAGGGAAGTGGTTTTACATCCATTATCATGTCGTAGCGTAGGGGTCGTCTTGGACAGGCTCTGTTTTGAGCAGATTCGTTCTGAAGCTCGGCTTCGTCTTCTGTCTGCGAACACAACAGGAAAGCGTGTGAAGGGGAAGTCATTTGACATAACCCACCGGGAGCCTAAGAATTTGAAATCTTAAACAGTAAATATGCACAAGCCTGAGTAATGAAGAAGCGTTTTGTGTTTTCCCGACTTTTGCTTTTATCCTTGTCCTCGGGTCGTATTGTTCTCAGATCACTTTTTGTTCTTTTGTTGTCCTGAGAGCGTCTCACACACGTCGAGTCCGACTTAATTGGCATCTTTGATGACTTCAGTGGGAAAAAAAAATCAATCATTATGGATCTACTGCTCATAGCCCATAAACTCAATCATGTCTCAACCATTAACCGCAGCATGGCTTCCTCAGCTTTAATATGATCGTTCAGCAAATATTGTGAAGTGGAGGGAAATTGAAACATGATTTTAAAACATCTTGACAAATATAAATGTGTAAAGTATGGCACACGTTTGTATCCAGCCCCTCTTAGAACCATGATTAAGGACAAAGACACAAAGTACCAGCAACACCTGAATTCAGGTTTACAGGATTGTTAAGTACAAAACATAACTGATGGGAAGATGAATGGATTTAATTTAGGCAATGGAAGAAATTAGAGAAGTGTAAGAGGCTGCAAAAAAACTTCACTTTGGGCCAAAGTTTTAATGCCAAGCAGGAAAACAACCCCTGGAATGAAGGCAGAGCTGTAACGGGATGGTGTAAATTGTGTCAGAATGGCCTAGTCCAAGTTCAGACCTAAATCTAATTGAAAAATTGTTGCAAAGCTCGAAATGAGAAGAAAGGACAAAGGTTCTGCCTATAGATATATAAAGTTGGGAGAGACGGTGTTGTTTCAACAACAGCTGTCTATGAAGTACAAACTCAAGTGGGCTGAACACAAATGCATGCCACACTTTTCAGATGTTTATTTGAACTTCATTTTCAATACAATGCATTGAAATGTGTGGTTGTAACATGATAAAAGTAAAAAAAAAATTAAAGTGTAATGTAAACTTTAGCAATTCTTCTCATTTTTGAGTTTTAGATTTTGCGTGTGGACAAATAAAATCTCTCATTTAGTCAATCTGTCTTCATGAATCCAAATATTCAACGTTCCTGTCAATGCAGAATACACACCACCTTCCATCCAGGATATACACACACCTTCAGGGGAAGATCTAGAAAATCTTCATCCTTCTCTCTCCCTCTCTTTATCTTTATTCCAAACTTGTCTTGAAGGAAATAAGTCAATAAAGATATTTCTCCTGGGTTTAAACAAAAACACAAAAGTGAATTTGAGCCATCCAACAACTGCCTTCGACAATTATCTGCCAGAATGCAGGAATACCTCTCCTCTGTGTGGTTAGAGGATTGCAGCGAATATCTAATTCACAGAGCTTTGGGAAAAGAGCAGCAGCAACCACGGCTTCCTCTGAGGCGATCTGGCGGCAGAACGCTGATGAGACGTGACCGACGACCACAGACGGTCTGAAACAGCGACACGTCGCTCACCTTGTTGTCGGCCAGATTGAGGTACTGGAGCTCAGGCAGAAACACACTGGAACGCCTGCAGCCGTCCTCCCTGAGTGCGTGAAGGATCTTCATAATCTCAATATGGTGGTCGATTTTAGACTCAATGTCTAAAAAGGGAGACATTGTGAGATATTTCTGATTTATTTACTTTAATGACACAGCACCATCCACACTTATGTTTTGATGTTTTTGTGTGACTGACTGGTGATGTGCCCAGGTTGTGCTCCACTGCTATTTCAAAACAGCTTGAGACATGTTGCAATACCTATAAAATAACTTTAGGGCATTTTGTAATTTGTTTGTTACATATTAAAGACATAGGTTGAGTACCCCATAACTTAACCACACATTTGTGTGGTCAAATTCTGGCAACCACAGCTGCCCGTATTTGACCATAAATTAGAGACTTTCTTTTTTCTTTACAGTGTAGTGATCCAAAACTCTCTGGTTTCCTGTGGTGTAAATGCAAAGCAACATAAAGGCCCCTCCCTAATAAGCACTCTCCAAAATGTGAAAGACAAGAGAACATAACATTGATCTTCACAGGTGAGGAAATGTCTACAAGAAATTAACTACAATGTAAAAACAAAACAAAAACTAGAAGAAGAATTGTGCTTATCTTCCTCACAGTCATAGAGTGGATGGTGATGATAATGAAGGTAAAACTCAATCTCCTAATCTCACGGATTGAGAACTGCACTATTTACCTTCCTGTTTGCCTTCCCTCAAAGCGGGTTTTGAACTCTCCATCACTTCCTTACAAGGTATTTCTGTGATAAGGTTACTCTCTAGGTTTAGATGCTTCAGCCTGTGCACAACGTACACCAACATTAGTAGATGATGAGAGGAGTTTGCATTAGGTATAAAATAACAAACACTGAACCTCATAAAGACCTCTTCAGGTTCGTAAGGCTGTAGAAGACACTAGAGGTCAGTCTGTTGTTGTCAAGAATCAGGACTTCAAGAGCCTCAAACTGTTTGGCTCCCTCTTCAGACAGCCTGCAAGCACAAAAACAAAAAAGAAAATGTTTACAATTTGTTTCAATTATAAGATTTATTTATGCCCACACTAACAATAAACAGTAAATTTAAATAATGTAGACAAGAAGGTTGGTAATTCCAACTCTGAGCAGTTTTAAATAAATAGTTTTATTTCTATTTCTGGTTTGAAACAGAAATAGAAATTTGGTGCACTTGTACGCCACCTTTTGGTCAGATTTAAAACTACTTCAGAGGTTGTGGCCAATATACTAGTATGTTAAGAAATATGCTGCTAGAGTGGATTTATTTTTAGATTTCTGGCATAAAAGGATGCCAGTGTTGACAGAATAACATGCTGCAGAGCAGTCAGCAAAAAACAGCTAATTCATCACGTGTTCAACTGATCAAATTTAAACAGAAACGTTTAAATATTATAAAAAGCCTTTTTTGTTTCTGATGTTCTTACATGTCAGACTGGTCGCTGTGTGAGGGACCAAAATTGGGAGGAAGACTGTTGAGCCCATTTCTGGTCAGATTAAGAGTTTTAAGACGTGGAAACTGACCAAACTGGAGTAAAACCTCTGCTGGTAAGATGTTGAAGGACAAATTTAAGACCTGTGAGAATTAAAGCACATTCCATTAGGAATATTCACATCCTAAAACTTTCTCGATTTGTCTCTTTAAACCACAATCTTCGATCTATGTAGTTTTGTTTTTTTTAGTATTTCCCTACCAGCTTTGTCTGTGTAGACACTTAATTGTGTCAAAAAATAGCTCAAACGCTGAGCTATTTTCAGACAAGCATCTGAAAAGCATTTTTTATTTATCAAGATCCTCAATTAGATTTAGTTCTGGACTTTGACTAGGTCTGTTGAAAAAAGGCATCTGCACAGGATGATGCTGTCATTTTTCACTTTATTCAGGGTTATGTGTAGTGGATTTTTCACCACACGTAGCGTTTTGCATGTAGGTAAAAAAAAAAATGCCATTATGCACAAATTCATGTTCATCTATCATCCAAAATCCTTTTACAATAAATTGGAGTTTGTGGTTGTATCAATACAAATGTGAAGAAGTTGAAATGACTTGAATACTTTTACAATCAATGATTATTTTTCACATCTCTACATTGTATTTAAGGCAATCTTACCTCTAAATGAGGGAAGTCAGCAACATCAAAATCCATGTTTTTGATTCTATTGAGTGTCAGATTGAGTTCTATCAAAGACGTGAAGCCGCTGAATGATCCTGCAGAGGATGACCGAGTTTTAGACGGCAAATAGAAAAGGAAGAAAATCAACCTGAAGACGAATCAGTGTGAAATGAATCACCTAAAGAGAGGAAGTTATCAGATGCATCAACGTTGACTACATTTACAAAGGCCTTCAGCTCTTCTGGCTCAACCTGTGTGAGTTCAGGAAATTATTTAGTCATCGTCACAAACAGAAGATCAAATGCAAAGTGCAAAAAGAATCTTACAGAAGTCAGATTTCGTTCACTGATGTTGACGGAGCAGAGCTGGGACGGCTTATCTACACAGTGTAACTGGAGCTGCACATGCAGACAAATAACTAACTACGGTCAGTACAGTGACTTTAAATAACAGTGACATGCTACTGTTTCTCACCAGTAAGCGTCCATTTAATGTGGTCTGAGCTGGAGAACCAGCGTCCTTGTTTACGCCTTTCGTATGAGTTGTTTTCGTCCATTTCTCCACGCTCTTGCTCTTCTGCTGCTCTGGTTTTCTGTGTTTGATAAGCAAATAACCGGCCTCTACAAGTTGAAGAAAAAAAAGAAGTTAGATGCAGATATTAAGTAACATTAAGAATGAAAATGTTTGTGCAAAAACACTGTAAAATTAGCTTTTTTATAATGAGAGCCGATAACATATTGCAGTATTTATTCTTCCAAACAACATCAAAATATTTTTGTTGAACCTTTAAAAATTAGCAAGAAAATTTTTTTTTATTCAGGCTGGTGGATGTTTTTTGTACTGTCAGAAGTCCTACACTTTGTTTGAAATAATCAAATAGTTGTTTATATTAGTTGACAGAGATAACCTGAGTAAATACAAAAAGCAGCTAATCATTATAACGGCTATTATCAGCTTTTTGTGAAAATTGGTAACAAGTGTTTAATTTTGCAGAGGAGGACTTTTGGTCCAAGCTTAAAATGAGACACACTTGATATTGACTTTGACTGAGCCAAACCAAAGCTTTCATTTTGAGTTATTTTAACCATTAAGAGCTCGATTTGCTGCTGTACTTCAAATCATTGTTCTGCTACCTTGTCCCTTCAACACATAATTATGCTTAAGTTTAAGGTCATTTCAATCAAAATGGCAACGTTTTCAGGCCGTGTCATCAGTATTTTCTCAAAGTTCTTAGGGATCAACATCAAGATATTGTTTGGAAATATGCAACAGGCTTTTGTGTGGTTTGTTTTGGTGGCTTTTGTCTTGAAACTCTCCCACAGATACCATTTCCCCCCAGTTTCTTTCTTATTGTTGAATCACAACCATTCAACAGTTACATGTTTTTTGGGTTCTTTTTTGACCTTCTGGACGGGTCACTGTTACACCCTTGCTAAAACCTCAGACATGGCTTTGCAATCTTTTCCTCACTGAAAGATGTCAGATTTTGTCTTTAGATTGAGGCATAATGTGTTGCTTTTTAAGATCTTTTAAGCCTACTGAATGTTTTCCTTCTTGCTCCAAAGCAACACCCAACTGCACCACTGTGCAGCCACACAACATTGCTATTTTCTCATTTGCTTATTTGAATGCTAGACAGAATGTGTGAAGCATACTCTGGTCATCATAGCAGTTTTTAAAATAAATGAAAAAATAAATAAAAATAATCTCCTTGTTTGCACCTTTCTTATGAACCTTCTTCATCCTTTTCTGTACGTTCTTGTTCTTCTGTTGTTCTGTTCTCCTGTGTTCCTTCTCTACATTCAAGAAAATCCAGATCATGTCCTTGTTTTTCCTGTTTTCTTAGCAAACTGCAGAGTCATGTAACCATAAAATCAAAAACATTGTGTTGCTTCCGATCAGCTAATTAATATGATTTAATTACCTCACCTTCTTTCCTTCCTTTCCGTGGTCTCCTGGCTGTATTAGGTAAAGTCTTCCCGTTTTCCTGTCGTCAAACAACTTTTTACGCCTGTTTTTAAAGCTACCGGATGTCTCGGTATAGTTTGTGCTGAGTATTGTAGCGATCTGTATCCTAGCAACAGACTGAAAGGGGACAGTGTGTCCTCTCATCCAGCAGGTGGCGGTAGAGGAAGAGGTTTACATGCGGAAGAAAGACTAATCAAAGGGTAACTGAGTTTTTAAGATGCTACCCTGCCACATCAATGTAACGGAAAGCGAGTGTATACAGCAATATTTGATAGTAAATATGAAATTTATCTCCTCGTTACTGTTTTTTCCCCAACTAGGTGGCTTCAGTTGTTGTTGTCATTGTTAGCAACAATTAAACGTCGCCTCCACTGCGTTTGTGAAATAAACACAAAAGCGTCCATTTGAACTCGACGTCACATTCAGGGCAATCCCGGAAGTGAGTGGGAATGCACTTCTCGCTCCGTTACCGTCTTCGTTTCTGCATGAACCTCCAGCATCACTGTCGTGAACATCAGAGGTTCCTGGTTTCGCAGCCAAATGGACTCTGTAACGCCGAGCCGAGGCTAGAGGCGGGTCAAGAGCGACAGGTGAAGGTGAGGGCTCCGCTGTCTGCTCGGTGTTTACGCTCTGCGGCGTCTCTGTGCGTGAGGAGGAAGCACTGGAGTCTGAACTCTTGCTGCGAGGTTGAGCTTCTGTCAAAGGTTGTTGCTGCAAGATTCTAACAGACTGGTGTGTGTGTGTGTGTGTGTGTGTGTGTGTAATATTTCTGTTGCAGGAACTCTCATCCGCCATGGGGAACAAATCATCGAAAAGTGTGCGCGTCGAGGAGCCTCCTAAAACAACTTTGTTTGAGAGGGAATCATGTGGGATCACCTACAGGATTCCAGCTCTGCTCTACCTGAGGCACTGTCACACATTCCTCGCCTTTGCAGAGAAAAGAACCTCCTTTCATGACCACGACGCCAAACGTCTGGTTATGAGAAGAGGATTGCTCCAAGAGGATGGATCTGTTCAGGTTGTTACACCTTTGTATTCATAAGCAACACGTCTTTTCTCTCATTTTTTTGTTGCAAAAACAAACTTTAGTGTGATAGACCAACAGGAAAATGATACAAAAAGTTTTCAAATTATATAGCTCAGACTCAGTCAGATTGTTTGGAGAACAGAAACGTTGCTAGAAAATCTCAGCTGGAATGAGGTGTGGACTTTGACTAGGTCATTCTAACATGTCAATAAGATTTGACCAAGATTATCCCAGTGTAAGGTCTGTCTGCTGGAAGGTGAACCTCCAGCAGATGAGTCTTTTGTCTCATCTTAGGACGATTTATCCTATTTATTTAGGCCAGTTTATCTTCCCATCAACTCTGTATAGTGCTGCTGTTTCTCTGCTAAAGGAAAGCATCTCTAAAGCACGATGCTGGTTCCATCTTTTGCCACTGTGGGGACGATGTGTCTAAGCCAATGTTCAGTGTCAGATTTCTGCCACAAAATACTGGTTTGCATGTTGATTGTAGATAGTTCAGTTTTGGTCATTTCTGAGCACTTTCTTCCACATGTCTCATAAATGTCTTCTGGCAACCTGGACTTATGATTTTGGTTTCTTTAAGCTTGTGAAAGCTTTATGCATTTCATGAGCTTTATGCATTTTTTCTTCTTTTTCAGTGGTCGTCGAGTCAGGAGATTTCGACTGCATTTCTGCCAAACCACCGCACAATGAGTCCCTGCCCTGTGTATGAGAAAAACAGCAAGACGCTCTTCCTGTTTTTCATCTGCATATGGGAAAACACCACAGAAATAAAGCAGATTGTTACAGGTAAGAACAAGGCCCGTCTTTGCTGTGTGAGCAGCAGCAACGACGGTCAAACCTGGAGCCAGGCGATGGACCTTACAGAGAGTGTGATCGGGGAAGCCATACACAAATGGGCCACTTTTGCGGTCGGGCCTGGCCATGGCGTTCAGTTGGAGAATGGCAGGTTGATCATTCCTGCGTACGCCTACTACATCCCGCACAGATGCTGTTCCTATCCACTTCCTTGTACGGTGTATCCACGTGCGCTGTCGATATACAGCGAGGACTTTGGACAGACGTGGCGTATCGGGAAGATGCTTCAAAAGAAGTCATGTGAATGTGAAATGGCGGAGATCATCGACCACGAGGGAAGGAGCCACCTTTACTGCAACGCCCGGCACACAGGGGGCCACAGATGTGAAGCCCTGAGCGAAAACAGTGGCGTCTACTTCGATAAGCCCCACATGGCCAGGGAGCTCGTCGAGCAACCCTCGGGTTGCCAGGGCAGCGTCATCGGCTTCCCCGCGCCCGAATTCGTCCCCAACGACGACGCCGAGAGCAAGGCCTGCGGCACGTCACTCCTTTCACCAGACACTCAAACCTGGCTTCTGTTCATGCACCCGACCAACAAGTCCGATCGGCGGGACATGGGTGTGTACTTGAACCGATCCCCCTTGCACTCGTCTGGGTGGGACCGGCCCAGGATCATCCACAGGGGGCCGAGCGGTTACTCGGACCTGGCCTACAATGTGGACAAGGATCAGTTCTCCTGCCTGATGGAGTGCGGGAAGGAAAGCGAACTGGAGCAAATTGCCTTCATGACCTTTTCCCTCAATGATGTCATGCAGACAGGTGATAAGAAAGAGAAGAAGATGGTCTGAATTTGGGCCGTTATTGACAGAGATCTCCTTATATTATCCCACCACTAGAAGAAATCCAATCAAAACACCCCTGACGTGCTGTGCTGTAACATCCATCTGTGTTTACTACTGTTTTGCATTATGGAGATAGTGATGCATGCATGAGTCATGTGTTTTCTGGTCTCCGTGAGTGAAGTAAGTCTTATTATAATTATGCAAGAGCATAGGGTTATTTTTAATAGGTTATGTGGTTCATTTCTGCATGCTGTGTTTGAAGTGTCATTTTTAAAGCTGGTATTGTGTGTGGCATGTTTGATGAGCACTTCAAAGCCGTTCCAGCATCTTATTGAAGTATCACTTTTTCTTCTCAGCAAAGTTAGCCTACCTCTTTATTTTCTTATGAAGATCATAGGAGGCCTTGCAAACTAGTCTGCAGATTTCGCTCCATACAGTCCTCTCCTTTACATTTAGTATACTCTAATTCACAAATGCCTTCTGCTGTATTGTTTTATATGGAAGCTGTGCAGCAGCATTGTCAGCGGATTGCCTGTGAAGGTCACAGGGAGGGTCATAAAGCTGTCAGTAAAATAGGAGAGGGGAGGTAAACATGTACATCTGACAAGCAGTTCATTACTGAAGAGACCAAACATGCTGAACCACATATGTGTTTTTTAAAAAAAAAATTTTTTTTGTTTATTGAAGCAGCTCATTCAGCTGAACTCTTAGAACCAGTCTTATTTTAGATTATCACTTGGAGATTGAAGAACGCCTTCGTATGATTGTTTAAGCAAATGAAGCTGTAAAGAGCATATATCATCTTTTTTCACTATTTTTCCTTTCCAATTATGTCCTGGCTTTTAGCCCATGAACTATAATTTTTATGTTCTTTAAGGAAATATTAAAAAAAAAAAAAAAAAAAAAAACACCCCAGGCTGTCGCTTATACATTGGCAGAGGGGAGAACAAAACTGAAATTTATTTATTAAAAAAAT
>CAEFZX010026734.1:0-45542 GCA_903066825.1 Alfaro cultratus
TTTTGACCATTTCTCATTTTCTGCAAATAAATACAAAATTTTTGCTTGGAATTTCAGAGACATGTTGTCAGTAGTTCGTTGAATAAAAGAACAATGTTCATTTAACTCAAACATATACCTAGTAAAAGTAAAATCAGAGAAACTGATCATATTAAGTAGTCTCTTCATTTTTTCCACAGCTGTAAACGGCACATTTTATAATGTGATTTTATTTATAATCTCATATTTTTATATTGCATGTATAATTGGCTTGTTTAAAAGTTTTTTTTATGTAATTTTACCACGATCAAAGTTTGGTTTTGTCACCTGTGCCAAGATATCCTCAATATATTTAGTATTTTAAATCATGCAGGTGGGATTAACCTCTGTCTATGTGTCGTAAAAATGTCTTATTAGCAGAAGCATAAATCAGTAAAAGTAAAGCTTGACAACAAATAAGAATACATGCAGCTAATAACAGCTAAAACTTGATACAGAGAGCAGGACTAAGAGTCACTCACCATGTAGTAGAAGCTGCGCAGAACTAAAAACTATCCAAGTAAGAATGTCAAAATTACCACGGCGAGAAAAATGCATTTTCATTGCGATGAACCATCCTGTTCGTGGTGTTGAAGTCCAGTCATGAGTGGGCCTGTCTCAGTGTCTCTGTCTGCAGCTGCTCCGCCGCGGTTGTCAGCGCCAGACCCACTTGATGCGCACTTCTGCTCCCTTCGAGTTGGAGCGCCGTCCGCAACAAACAGCCTCCATCAGAGAAACCAATTAAAGACTGGAGCGTGGCGCTCAGGGAGGCGCGCGCGAACGTGCACGTGCATGCACAAACACAGAGTAGCCATGGAGACGATCCACGTGGAGGGAATTTTTATTAATCAGGTGATGAAAACAGAGGTAGTCAACTGATGAAGCGCGATAATGTACGTGCCAACAGATATCTGGATCAAAACGTGAACTTGCATTTGTAATCTATACCTTTGTCTTTCTTTTGCTTTTTGTTTTTGCTTCTGGCGCATTTAGCCTGCAGTACATGCAGTACAATATTCAACATGTACTCACTATCGATCAATATAAGAACAATTTCTGTCCGAATATCATTTCTGATCTGGATGCTTTAGTGGACTGGAGGCTTTGGAGCGTCCAGCGCAGCTGATCCGTTTCAGCGGGATTTTTCTCCCTCCGAAGAGAGTGAGTGAGGGATCAGGTAACGATTCTGATGACTTCAATTGACGAAATGTTAACTGATTTCAAAAACCTTCTTATTGCAGAGAAAAAGTTGATGACAACATAATGGAAATAAAATGCAATTAACTTATCATTTGATAGACAACAAAAAAGTGTAGCGCAATCTCTGCTCCAAACTACGAACATGTTTGCCCCATCTCCTTTCTTCAGCTGTTTTTCTTTTGGGGGGACAGTGCCCCCCCGGCTCTCCCTCTGGCTCCGCCCCTGACAATGATGCCAACCAGGTGAGACATCACCATACCCACAAGATGGACAGAAAATGTGAAGCTCCTAGTTCTGTCAACTGGTTTTCTTTAGGAATTGGTGTGCTACAGTCAAGGTCAAATGATATTTTCTTAATTACAAAAGGAAACTTATTTTTGCAATTACTACCTATGTTCCTTTACAAGACATATAATAATGAAGAGTCAACATATAGACTTAGAAATATTTAATTGTCAAAAGTTAACACCATCAGATATTCATTTTTTTGTGTTATGATGTACAATTTTCTTTCAAACCACATTTAAAAACTTTTTTAAGTATTTTAAATATAACATGTTAAGTAAACATTAAAATATATAATTGCTACACTACATAAACATCGAAGCTATTCAAGATTACATCTACATTGGGTTAGCGTATTTTACAGACTCACCTTGATCTGAAATATTATAGCTTATTAGTGAACTTCATTTGGTGTAATTTTAGTTAATTTGTGATTGAAATCCAGAGAAATCCAGTTGTGATTCAAATGGGTCATCCTTAGCTCACAAAGAAGCATTTAGAAAGTATTACTGAGAGATAAATGTCATCTATACCACTGCTGGAAAGAGGTTACAGAAGTTTATATTTGCATTTTTAACATCAGACCCATCTAAATAGGCCTTAACTCTTGTTCACACCTGTCAAATCATTAAGGTTTATTGCTCCAAATCTTCAACCGTGCTGTAGACAGAAGACCAGTATCACACAAAATGTAATTTTCAATGGGAAATTGTAAGTAAAAAGAAGGTGTACATCTAATTTTCTTTCAGTCCAATTGTCTGATATGAGAGTAGATGAGTATAATAATGGGAGTGTAGAAGAAATCCCATAAACCAGTAAATCAAACCCCCTTATTCCTAATGTTCAGATTCCTGCTTGCATCACCATCTTTCACATGGTGGGATCAAGAGATTGCTTTTAGGTAAATATTTACAAAACTTTTTTGCATCTTTTTCAGACAAGAGAAAGTCACTGGGTTAATTTTAAGCAGATCGAGGGCTCAGGCTCTGTCGTGTTTAGCTACATGTTAAGAAAGAATTGAAACGCCATGTTTCAGTTTTCTTTTTAAAAGATTTGGTAACACTACACACTGCAGCCCTTTCTGTACTCAAACTTGGGAACTTTCCGACAAACATACCTGATACTTACTGGAACCTTCTTGAAGTTTTTCAGTTACTTTCACATAAACTTTTTGGGAACTTACAAGGTAATTTGCATGTAAGTTTCCCATAACTTACCTGTTACTTTCCCAGAATCTATCAGGTCCTTTCTTTAACTTCACCATTCACATTCAGGAACTTACTAGATCCCTTTTGACGAATGTTTTTTGGAACTTGCTGGTTACTTTGTTGGGTTTTGCAGTTTGCTTTCCCAGGAAATACTACCTGTTCCTGGAACCTAGTGGCAAGTTTTCAGAATATACAAGGTGTTTTCCTGGAAGTTTCCTAAACTTAAACTGACCAGGTACTGTTCAAAATACTTTATGAAATGTCCTGATTACTTTCCCAGAACCAAGAAAGTACTCTTGTGAGAATAATTTGTACATGGTAGGTTGCAGAAAAGTACCTAATAAGTAGAATCAGCTTCCTGAATATTTCAGGAAAGTAACCTCTACTTGCTATAGGATCTGGGATAATAACCAGCAAGTTCCAAAGAAAACCTTTATTTTCAAGGAAACTAACCTGTAAGTACCAAGAAAGTAGCCCTTTAGTACAGGTTGCATAATATAGTGCTATCAAAAGTTTTCCATGTCTATCTACATGTATAGAATAATTACATCTTACAAGTTGTCAACAACATATCCCAGATATCCTGTTCACCATAAAAACTGCTGAAAGGAGACACCTGGAAATGAAAAGCTATGATGCTGATTGAAGACCTTGCATTGAGGATTCAGATCCAGGTGTCCTCTGCTGCACACTGCCACACCTCATGCTTGCATAAATCCACAAACTTTTCTGTTTGTCAGCTACTTAAAAAAGGTAAACGTTTCAGTCTGTTTAAACTTATCCATACATCTCATCACAGTAAAGTTTGGAAGAAGATACATAGCACAAGAAAGTCGTGCATGGATCTAGTTACTCCTCAGGGGAAAGCGAGCCATTAACAGTCAGCAGGCGTACCCTTCCACTAGGTACATATTTGGACCTTTAGAGGATCAGTTCTTTTTTGAAAATAAGGAGGAACTTATTTTTCATCTCCAGCTTCGAGCCTAAATGTCGTGTCTTTTCAGTGGCGCTGGTGTATAGAGGTGGTCACACCTCGGTGCTGATGGCTCGGGTGTTGGTGTAGAAATCAGGAGGGCGACTGCGCTGGCTGTCCCTCAGCAGGGAGCCTCGGACAGCGGGCAGCGGCATCGCCAGCGCCTGGTTCTCATAGTGTGTTGGCATGTAGGTGACTCGCTCTCCACCGTTGCGTATCTCGTCAGTGGTACGGATGTAGAAGGGCGAGTCGTAGGGTGAGCAGGTGGGACAGTAGCGGTGTTGCCCCACGGTAGGTTTGGTGGGGTTAAAGGATTTGGCCGGCTCTGGTGGTGACAGTGACAGAGGGGTGATGATTGGTCCATCCAGGCCAGTGATGCTGCAGGCGTTGCAAGCAAAGTGTTGCTGAGAGAGGGAGCCACTGTCAGACCCATTCTTCTTACAGCAGTAGTACTATAAACAAAGAAGTTTGAGAGTACAAACATAAATCAGCAATGAACCTTGGTGATTAAATGTGATCTATTATGGTTCTTGAACAGGTTAGGATAGGTCTATGGTCTAAAACAAAGCATGTTAATTGTATTTTGTGTTTTACAAAATTATTCTTAGATAATGACATTCTAATCTGCTCAGTTCTGTCTATTTTCAACTCCTTTCAGAATGAGCTGTTTTAGAGATTCTTGCCACTTTAAATCCAAATAAGCTCCTACTGGCCTGCCTCCCAACTCAATATTTACATTTGCATGTGAGAATGACTGCAAAAAGATGTGCAATTATACAACCATACATCTCTGAAAAGCATAAGTAGAGCCTCCTGCACAATGCAGCAAGTAGTCTTTGGATAGTAAGTCCAGCAGCCATTGAAAGATCACTGGCATCAATTTGACATTTTTATTTTTTGCACTTCAAAAACAAGTCTGTTTTAACACATTTCTGTGCTAAATACAGTTTTAATTACTAAATTAGATTAATCATCACAATGAGTCTCTTTTGTCAGATCAAAAGTATCTTCTGAAAATAACATTTAGGCAGACATTAAAGACATGGTAAATAAAGGCTTGACCACATCAGTATGTGTGTAGTTAATCTATAAAATGAAACATAAACGATAATAAATGCACTTTTCAGTAATAAAACAATATTGATTATGACTGTAGATAAAATGATTGGCTAAAGTCTAAATAGGAAATTACTTTCTAGTTTTCTATTGCTTTAGCCGGTATTTGGGATTTGTTTTTGAGCTGAAAGTGGGTCTTCCCTCTATAAAACCATTGTGGTGCCACATCTTTACTGTGTGAAACCCATCCGGCGACGTCGTACCTGGAGTCTACAGTAGCAGAGCACGGCTATGATACACAGAAGTATCACTGTGGCCAGTATTCCTCCAGTTATGACAACAGTTCCAGCTGTCATCCGACCAGCTCTCCATCAAACTCTGGACACAGAAACGAAATCATCAAACGGCAAACAGGAAGTTTACACACCTAGGAATTAAATTAATTATGTGCTGCACAGTGCAGGAATTTACATACACAGAAGAATAAATGTCCAAATGAATTAATATAATAGTTCATCAGTTTTTTGTTTGAGACATTCCATGTTTAGATAATTATTTCCTCTGGTTTTGAATGTTGTGCAGCTGGAAGGATTTTTGCTTATACCTTATTTTTGGAATCCTGAACCATGTGAGATCCTAAGACATTATGTTCACATTTTAAATTGTCGTATAGTTGGCTTTGCTCTCTTTAAACACATTTTTAAAATAAAATAAAATCAAGGCTGCACTTATTCAACAGAAATTGAGCTGATTACATTTTTCCTTACTGATAAACTTTTTTACATTGTTATATGTTTAGAGATTGAGGTCTAACATTTCAAGTCAAATTCACGGATTGAAGAAGTCTTTATTTTTCAGGGATTACAAAATTACTGGGTATAAAATTACTTTATTTCAAATACCTGATTCACTGTGACTGGATTCAAAACTTACAGTAAATTCCAGTAAATGCCAAAAATAACAGCAATTGTAATTTATGTGTTTTAAAGTCCCACAGAAAATGCGTTCATTTTAAACATTAAGATTGTTAAGAGAAATTTTCACATTGTGCAGACCTAGTTGCTACTAAGCAATACTCACGTTCAGCAAAGTAGCTTAACACCTGAAAGCAGACAAACAACGTATCATGTAAAATGAGCAACACATAAAGTTTATTGCATTGTTAGTAAGTAAGACACACTTACATCAGAGGAGTGTTTGGAGGTTATTTGGTTTGAACTTCAGTCAAAGGAAATTCTCTATGAACATATCTAAAAAGAGGGAAGAAAAAAAAAAACTAATCAGCATGAGAGAAATTGAACTGAAGCTACACTGACTGTCTTTCTCCACAAGGTGGCACTAGAAGAACAGAAAAATATCTCCAAAACAGGATAAAGCCTTGTTTAATTTGACACTCCTATAACAAAAAGAGGGAGCATTAAAATAAAAATATTTGCAGAATAAATATCAGAAAAATCCATACAGCTTGTCTGCGTCTCTCTCTTTCTTGCGCACGGAAACACTCAAAGACACACATGGATCACCACAGGACAGCAGCAGTAAAAGTGATTTAGAAACGAAGGCTGCAGCTGATTGGAGTTGCTCTGCAGTCTGAGGCTTGTCAAGGTGAAGTGAAAACTATTACTGCTGATAAAAACATGTCCAACCAGCCCAGACTGGTGTGCAGGCAGAGCGTGTAATTTGAAGCAATGAGAGAAAGAAGCACTGTAATGGGAAAAAAGACTAAGTGGACAAGCTCGCCTAAAGTCTGAGGACTGTAATTATAACAGTAATTAAGACAGCTCACCAGCAGAACACAGAAAGTCTCTCACTGAGAGAGCAAACCTTGTGCCATCATATTCAAAAAGACTTCAGGCTGTGATTGCTGCTAGATCAGCAAAGCATTAAGCAAAGGTTGTGAATACTTATGTACATTTATTGGCTTTCTATTTTTAATAAACTTGCAAAAATCTCTAAAAGCTTTTTCCATGTTGTCATAATGGAGTATTTGCGTTTAGAATTTTGGAGAAAGCAATTCTCTTAATAAAATGTTAAATAAGGCTGTAACATAACCATGTGGACAAAGTGAAGGACCGTGAACACCTTCCAGATGTATGTGTCTGTTTGTGGATTATAATTTATTTTCTTTGCTGTTTTTCTTTGCTGTATTGCTTCTTTTCTGTTTATGCAAATAAAATAAGTGATAACGCCACAAAACATCCAATCTACCCCTTTTATTAAGTTTAAGTTTGCAGTTTTTGGTTTGCAGCATTCAAACCTTTGAATGCTTCCAGCTGTGCAACTGTTTGCAGCTTTTGTTGTATTTTGCTCCTCTCAACAAAGACACAGCACATTTCCCTTCCAGAGTCAATAATATGAGCATCTACAAACCTGTTTATTTATCTCAGAGATGATGCAGCGTGGCACCTGTCCTATCCCTCCATGTCACCATAACTTTACTCCAGCTCATGCAATTCAAATTACAAAATACCTTATTGATCCCAAAGGGAAATTAAATGTTACATTATCCATGGTTCTTCAAAGATGACCTCAGTCTGAACTATTTTCTACAATTAAAGCCAGCAGAGTGACTTGTGTGGAAACAGGAAATGAATCACTGATTTCATCACATCATCCTGTACTCACATAGACACAAAGCTGTACACACATTAGTTTTCATCCTTGCTTCCATGCTTATGTGGCGCTCTGCAAGCAAACCTGCTGGTCAGATAAATCTGAGTTTACTTCACTTGACAACCTATCTGCATCAGCACACACATTACAAATGCACAAGAGCTACAGCAAGCAGAAGCAAAGCTGGATTATTTACTGCAGAGTGGCCTCCATACCTCTGATAAGCCTCCAAAACACACTGAATCCCAAAATGGACAAACAACCAAATAAATCTGCCTTCTGTAAAATACAACCACTAGGAATGTAAGTATACTTTTCTATTTCTTGTGTAATTGTAGGAAATTGCAGGCAATGTCAAATTAATTGAACCTCATTTCAGATAAACCTCTTTGTTTGCAAAGCAGTACATACTGTATATGACCCACATATGAAACATGCACTTCATCTACAGCAGTCAGAAATATCCTGTAAGATTCTGTATCTCTATTCAGTCATAAAACTAGAATATTTTATTGAATGTGGTTAAAAAGAACTGTGTTTCCATTAAATGGGTAAGAAATGTGTTTCTGAATGCCACTATGTTACAAATGGGAGTCGCACTTCGCTCTCGGCTCAGCACATTCAACACTAGATTGGATTTAGACAAGTCATTATTTTTCTTAAAACATGAAACTGCACCATTTTAGCTGGAGGCAACAGTTTTCCAAGCTGACATTCATCCCTCAAAATGACGGAGCTGGAGGTCTGGATAAGTGTAAGAAATGATGTTGGTTGAAGGTCAGAGTTATACAAGGACTTTCATACTTACACTGTGTAAGTATGAAAGTATTTGCACATATGAGTATTTGCCCATATCATAATTTCTAGACATATTTTCTAAGTCTAAGCTGAAGACATTTGAATTCTCAATGGATTTAATCATAGCAGGTGTTTATGTGTAAAGGAGGGTGTGGCCTAAGGAGGTTAAATACCAAAGTGTGTATAATTTTTATGAAGCTTTCTTTCTAGACAAAATGGCCCAAAAGAGAGATTTAACTCTGAAAAGTGACAAAGTACCAAAAGCTTCTCAGAGGGATGCAGCACTCTTGAAATTGCTAAGATATCGGAGCGTGATCAGGGAACGATCAAGCATTTTGTTGCAAAGAGTCAACAGGGTTGCAAGAAACATGCTGAGAAAAAAAAAAACATGCAAATTGACTTCCAAGGATTTGAGAAGAATCAAGAATGAAGCTACCAAGATCCCACTACTGTCCAGTTCTATCATATTCCACAAATGAAAACTTCTTTAATTACCTAGAATTAAAAAAATGTTCAAATGTCAAAGCAACATTTTTTTTAAAAAGACCTCAAAAATGTGAACGAACCCAGTGCAAGTGAGTGATATTAAATACAAAACTAAATTTTAATAGCATACAAGAAAACATATTTGGATCATTTGTTTCACTAACCCAGCTCTGACCAGTTGAAGATTATGTACATCACAAAAGGATTATTAAAACTTTGCCTTGACTTCTTTTTTGCCTCTAAACAAACAATAAAAATAAGCAAAGTCCTGTGCTGCTGTCCACAAAATAATTTAAGCACCACATAAATAAATTTCGTCTTAATATATAATGCATGTTTTAGTAAACCTCTGGTACCTTGAGTAGTCATTACTCGTCCTCCATTTTGCAGGTATTTGGAGCAGCAACAGCCCAGCAGGCTGAGATTGATGACAGAACATTTCGGTTCAATTACTTGATTTTGCTCAGGGTCATTCAGGTCAGAAAACACGGACTGCTCTCCAGCGTGATCCTATTGGCCCTCTGAGGCCAGATGATCAATACAGGTGTTGGTTTTTGTGGATATGAGGAGAAATAGGATGAGAAGGAGTGGGAAGAAAGTTCAGGTCCTTTTCTCACTGCAGCTTGCAGCTTTCTGTGCAGCTGTAAATCCTGATGGCAGATTTATAACTGAAGATCATTATGTCCTCTTCAGGCTACTGTACTGTCTTCAAGCCTGCCAGTTCCTGATTCAGCCCTTTCACACACTCATTTTCAAAACAGAACAATTTACCGAATAGCTGCTATTTGTTTCCTCAATGCAAAATTGATAATCATAATAATGAACTCAACGAATAAGTAATGTTGCATATTTTCGGTTTTTGCCCTATTCAGCATCTTATTCACAAAGCAAGTAGCTCTAATAGGCTCATCCAAACCCACACGCAAAGTACAGGAGGTAAACTTCTTTTACGCTCATTTTGCATCAGATCACAGCCCCTTACAATCTAAACCTTTTTCACATTCTGCCAAAATATAATCCCAAATATTTGACTTTCTGCAGGCCTGAGAGGTTCAATAAAGAACATTAAAGAACAAACAAAACCAAAGAAAACACAGGGTCAGGTTTATGTCAGACCTGGAAATGTGCAGGAAATGAGGTGAAGCTCATCTTTTCTTCTCTTTCTGGGACATGAACATGGAGGGAGTCAAATATTTAATCAGAAGCACTAACAATATGCCTGTCGAGATCACTTCTTCCCCCTTACAAGCAAACTGCTGCATCCAGCCTCGTGGGAACACTTCTAACCACGATTTAGACTCACTTGGACTTCGAGCTGAATTGATTCTCCGTCTAATTTATGTCCGGTTCAGACAGATTCCTTGTAAAGGACGTGGGCAGGAAAAGCACCTGACGTCAAACATGCAGGCTGCTTTGCATTCCCGTTTTACGAGGTTTACAGGATTTCATTATGGCGGCTGAGCTTCTCCTCTGCCGCCCCGCGATGTGCCAGCTTCTCCTCGCGTTTGGCAGACGTGCTGCATCGCTGCGAGCAAATCCAGCAGCACAGGGCAGAGGACAGGCAGGGAATCTGTAATTACTCCACTCCTATTTTGCTGGTCAGCATGGCAGGCTCATAAAACAAATTGAAATTGTCGAGCTTTCATCTTTGAATGAACATTGTGCCACAAATAGCACCTAAGCTAATATTCATATCAAGCTTCTTAAATGACTAAAGTAAGAAAGCGTAGGAAAGGATGATGAGGAAAGCAGAGCTGGTTTCTTAAGCTTCAGTGTTTCCATTAGAGTTAAATCATTGTCTTCAGAAGGAGCCTCAACATTGAGCAGAGCAAATTACATTAGAGACACAGTGCATTCATAATATATAAGAGCCACAACCCTGCAGGTTATACTGCTTCTCTTCCAAGGGATGAGAATCAACGTATGCTTGAATATCTTCACCCTTTTCTTGACTGATTTCACACATAAATAAACAATCATCTTTTGTCATCACACTCTCTTTCCATTCAATTAATTTTACATTCAATGGATTTCACATCATTAAATGAATCTAGTCTTTACTAAGTTTAAAATAAGTACACCTTAGCTGCTTTCGAAAGTAGCAGCCAGGTGCTCCCCATGTTAATGCACTTAAGTATTTGCTTGTCAGTACCTGTGAACGCCTCCATTAGAAACAGCAGTTTCAGACATTTGTGGGGTGAATTACTGATATATTAAACTGATTTTATACCTACAGAAGGACAAAATATATACTGAGAATATTACATGCTAAGACTGAGTGATATGGCTGAAAAATGTATCACAATATAAATGTTTCATATCAGTCGACATTGATAATTACTGGCTATTTTTTTGTTTTAAATATCTGAAATACAGCCAAAGTGGCGACTTGACTTTTCCCTGTTTTATTCACAGTTTCTCCTCAACCTGTTGTACTCTCACTCTCCACCCCATTGCTTTTATTTACGGTGGCGAAACCCGAAACTGCTGCAGCAGAAGTTACTCAACAAGCTGTTGCTAGGTAACCAAAGAGTGAGTGAAGTTAGTTGATTCCACCAACCTTACTTAGAAGAAGCTGAGCGATTCAAGTCTTTCCTCTGCCTACATCTCCCAGAATGCTGTGCAGTTCTGGATCAGAGTTCAGTGAAAACACTGAATACTGTATTGGATGTGTTTATCCTGATGAGACACATGATTGCCTGGCCCTATTAAATGCACATTCTATTGTTTTTACATGCACTTTAACTTTAAGGAGTGACTAAAACCCTAATAAATCTTTTAGTGCCCTCCAGGTCATTCACAGAATGGGTCTGAAGCTTTGGGTACTTGTCCTGCTGACTAATGAACCGTCGCCCAATCTGAGGTCAAGATGCTCTGGAGTAGGTTTTTATCCAGGATATTTCTATGTATTGCTGTATTCATCTTTCCCTCTATCCTGACTAGTCTGCCAGTTCCTGCTGCTGCAAAACATCCACATAGCATGATGCTGCCACCACCATCCTTAACACAATCCTCTCTCAGAGGTCTACTGATAATCTTTTGATTTAATGCTTGGTGTTTGACCTCTGACCTGCTCTGTCACATGAAGGAGCTTATATAGCTGGACTCAGTTTAAGTTGTAGAAACAACTCCCAGGCTCAATTTGGAGCGAATATTTATGTAAATGTTGTTTCTTAGTTTTCTGCTTTTAGTAAATTTGCCAGAAACTCAAATGTTTTTCCACATTATCATAATTTAGTATTTGGGTGTAGAATTCAAAGGATTTAAAATGATTTGGAAAAAGGCTGTAATGGAAGAAATTGTGGAAAAATTTAAACGCTTTGAATACTTTCCAAACTTCTTTCTGTATTTTCTTTCTCTATGAGTTTCTATTTTTAAGTTCACATTAAAATCCCAGATTCCTTCAGCTGACCTCTTTCATTTTAGATTCAGCTATTTGCAAAATCAACACAGACATGAACTGAGAGCTACACCAACAACATATATGTGGAGACAGCCTTCTTTAAATCACTCAGACTGTGTTTTATTAGCCCTCAGTCCTTAATGAGTTTTTTCCCACAGCTGTCAATACAGACCACAGCCTCATGAAACATAAATAAGGATGAACTTCAGCATGTTGGCTAAAAGCTGACCTTCAGCTTACAGGACGGCAACTAAATCTGCTGCACCGTCCTGCCAGCAGCCAGGCAGACAGACAGAAAATGCAACACTTCCAGGACAAACATCTCCTCAGATCTCTGATCTGGCAGGTCGCAAAACCAGCTGAGAAAGCAGCTGTGTGGCAGTTCACTTATGAGAATTTTAAGAAGTTTTAAAGAAAGCTCAGCTCTTTTTCTCCTATGTGAAAGCATTAACTTGTGTTTGATAAAAAAAAAAAAAAAAGGTCCTGTTTTCTTATTCCTCCACATGCACCATAACTCTGCAGAAACATCCCAATCTATAAGTGTTTCTGAAATATTTGGTCATGGATGTAGATATTGGAAATGCAAAATGTTCTCTAAAATGTTATTAAAAAAATGGTATCTTTACTGAGAAATAAATTAGGACATCACTTATCTATATTTACTTAAAAATGAGGAAAAAATAATATAACAGGCAAAATGTTACCTAGCAATTAGAAACAAAAGTCCTCTGTATGGAGTAGAAGTAGATGACATTCAAAATAACCACACACACCAAGCAAGTTTACCCTGAAAGCAGACTGAACGATGCTAAATGAAGTCTCCAAAAAATCTAAAATGTCATCATGAGACGTGCATCGACATTCAGTAATTGACCTAATAGTCCGGTTGTTGTATCAACCTTCTTCTGGTTCTAGACTATTCTGCATCCCCAGAATCAGAAGCAGCATTCAGTTTTTATGCTCCTTTAATCTGGAACAAACTTCCAGAAAACTGAAAAGCTGCTGAAACACTGAGTTCTTTTAAATCAAGGCTGAAGATTTGCTTAGAGCTGCCTTTGAATAATGTTAACTGGAACGTCATCGATTTTATCTGTATTCCAACTTTTTATTACTTTCCTTAAAACACTTTGAACTGCTGCATAGCTGCAGGATTCAGAGAATTTCTCTTGCTTCCCAAAAGCGATTATCTATCTTTGTGCGTGAAGTCAAAGGGTTTTGTGTCATTTTAAAGTTTCCTCACTCTGTGCGTGTGTTTGTCATTCTGATCATATCAGGAAGTGTCCGTGTTTTTGATGAGTCACCACAGACACAGCAGCAGCAGCTGAGCTACATTTGCAGATAACAGCGGTTCTCTTCCAGAGGCCTGAGGCTCTGCCAACAAGACTTCCTCTCTGTGGCCTCATCTTTACCGATACTACTTCACTTCACTTCACAGCCGTGTTCACGTCCACGCTGCAGGCTGCAAAAAGCCGGTCCTGCAAAGTGTAAACTAAACCTAAGACAGAGACTGAAAGGTAAAGGCTGCTTTTGTTTTTGAGTGACTCATTATTAAACACTTTAGATTAACAATATTGTTAAGAAGAAATGTTTCTTCTTCATCTCATTTGAAGAAGTAAATAAATATAAGCAGCACAGCAAATCAAGATGACTGGAATCAGTTAGTTTTGCAATGATCTAAAAAACCTCCTTAGAAAATCTGAATATTAAATCATACCAATAAAAGGATTATAGTACATTAACAATCATGGAGAAGACTGCTGACTTGACAGTTGTCGAGTAGTCAGTATTTGACACCCTGAAGGAGGGCAAGGCACAAAAAAGCTGGCTGTTCAGACTCCTGTGTTGCTGAGGTAGAACGAAAGAGTGAAGTACAGACGGCTGTAAGAGGGGAATTAATACTTTTCAGAGATTAGCAACAGGAGTGTTTCAGAAATCAGCTTTGATGCAGCACCTTAGATAAATTGGGTCAAACCTGGCAGGTAGAGCTGGAGGTGGGTGATATGGACTTAAATCTGTCCAGAAATACAAATACATTCCCTTTTATAATACACCTATTTAGGACACCAGTCAAATAAAAAAAAGTGACATTTGTATCACTAAACTGCACACAGACACTACATTTAAAAATTTAAAATTGAGTTGAAGAAAAAACAATGTTGTAGAAAAAGGACTGGATAGCTGTTAAGTGGTCTGAAATAATCTTTTTACATGAAAGTACATTTAGCAAATGGAATCTAGGAGGCCAGTTTCACTGTCAGAGATTATTTGTGACAACACGTCATCTGTTAGTGTTGGTTTATTATGTTTTATTAAGTCCAAAGTCAGGAAGCTTCCTTCTGCTTATAGGCTTTGTGGAGAGAATGATTTCAATTTCAAACAAGACTTTCCTGCTGCCCACACTGCCAAAAGTATCAATAGCTACTCTTATTGATCAACTGAGCTGGATTGGCTATCAAACTGGCCTAACCCTAAGAAGAAACTATGAGGTTTAGTTCAAGAGGAAAATAAGAAACACCAGAATCAGCAATCCAGACAAACTGAAGGCAACTAGAAGCAACCAACCAACCTGGGCGTTCTCAGCTGAGCTACAGGCTGATCACCTCCATTAAATCTAGGCGGTTTATATATATATATATATATATATATATATATATATATATATATATATATGAAATATATCACTCTGTAGTAAAGTATAATGTAGGATTTCCAGAGAATAAATTCACTGAAGTGGATTCAAACGGAGGACGGTTTTTCTAACATGACCCAGAAAACTGTGAAACAGTCTGATCTAACTTTCTGTAGCTCTTTGTGGAGGTCCTGTCCTAAAATGTTTGCACTTTGGACACTGACTAGACACAGCTCTGCTCACTTTTAGCCCTGTGATTACAGTGCACTCAATTGGCAACTTACGCCAAGAAATACCAATCCTGCAGCCACAAAACCCTTAAGGGATTATGAATTATTCAAACGCAGCCCCTGAAACACTGAAACACTTCCCTCTTTGCTGGCTGGTTCTAGACTCTGCACACATGCACAAACATACAAACATATAAACACTGCACAACTATAACACACTCTTCCATGCATGTTGTTCCAGCAGAAGTGCTTTGCAACCAAACCAGACGGAGTACTCTATCCCGCCTGCGGGTCAGATAGAGACCAAATCTGACAGCTAACCATTCTCTACAGCAAAAATAGCTTTAATGATAAAAAAATATATATATACTAATTTAAATTCTTCTCACAGAGTACGTTTTACACTGAATTATGTCGAGAACTCTGTTTCAGCAGGGTAAGATCTTCATTAATTAAAGAATACCAAATGTCACAGTCAAACCCTCAGATGTTCTTCATGTCTGGACGTGATGCAAGATTGTGGCTCCTGTTCTTTTAACCACATATATGCAACGCTGGTAGGAATCATTCCAACAGTTCTTTACTATTACAGCTTTTCATCTATTTTACAAAGCATGACTATGATACAAGGAATGTTATAAGATAAAGATTAGGGTACAACAAAAGTTGAATTGTAATAAATCGTCACCACTAATTATTAGAGTTGAGCTGATCCAATATTAAAATCTTTATCGGTCCCGGTACTGAAAAACATTCTAGATGGGCTATCATTTATCATCTTATTAAAAGGGCAGATCTATTCAGTTTAATTCTATACTTTCAGCTCTGAACAACCTCATGCCTTATTATTTATTACTCATTATATTTAGAATTGCACTTTCTCAACCATTTGAAAGAAAGTTTGTTGCAGTTTATTTTTACATTTTTGACCAAAGTAGTCAACATATTGCTTTTGTCAGTTTCATTTCCTTTATCATTTACTTTTCATTGGCTGTTTCTCCTAATTGCAGACTGAACAACTTTAAGTTGTTTTGTTTTTACACGTTTGACCAAGCTTATGAAGCTGAAATGGAGTTCTAAAATCAATTTGTAATTCAGTACATTTATCTATGCTTTGAAAAAGAAACATGTTAAGTCAGTTCGGCACTGTTTTTCTGCATTTTATTAGGGTCAGCATCATTTGTGTATATCAAAAACTATTTTAATACATTTAATTGGATTTAATTATCCTGATATCCAGGTAGAGTTCTTGCAAATGGCTCAGACTATTTATATACAAATAAATGCCACTCAAAGCAGACGTGATCAAAAATAGGAAAAATGTAATTATTCGAGCTCTGAGGGGTTGATTTACATGCAGTGATGTCTCAGAAACAAAATGTACAATTTTATTTTTTGGAAAGAGTAGAATTTATTAGAATAAATAGTTATTGAAAGTGAACAGTGGCCTATTATTTATCAAGTGACAACGTAAATAAAAACTGTTTACTTTTACAGCAGAAACTCCTTGTATTATAAAGCATCTCAGAACATGGGAGATCAGTGTATTACTTCATGTCAGGAACACATTCGATTTTAAAAAGCTTTCATTTGTTCAATCGAGCTGAAATTTTGTAAAAGCTTATAAACACACATCTGTTTACTACAAACAGCGACTATGTCAGAGTTTTTAAGGTTATGCAGGTAAATTAAATCTGATCTTCAGGCAGCAGCAGGCTATATTTTTGTCAGCTTTGAGATGTTGGCTCATTATTCAACTTGTATTAGATATATTTTGTCTGTTGCTGTTCTGTTGGCAGTGGCAGCCCTGACTACAGACTCCTCTGGGAAATCAGCCCACTTCCTGTTGCATTGGAGGCAGAGGAGGAGCAGCGAGTGGAGGGAGAAATCGGGAGGATACAAAGAGGCTGCTCTAAGGTTATTTAGTCAAGCTGCACTTTTCATCCTTCCTGTGTGAAAAATGGGGTCAATGTAGCGCATACAGCACTTCACCTGCTGCTGAGCGGTGATGTGAAAGCTCTCCTGACTGTATTTTATAGCTGCTCTTTGCACGTAATGTACAGAAAAGCCAAACTGGAAGCAATTTTTTCTTTGTTTATTCTGAGAATGTAGTTTCAGGGAATGAAAGCTTAAAACAAAAAAAGGAGGCAAAGGCAAAACCTCTTTACTGTACATTTAACTATTTTCACTGTTCTAGAAAGAGGTGCAGGAATAGCATCATATTGCACATGTGTAGAAAACAGAAGGAAAGCACATCTGGTTCCATTTTTACCAGTTTATTTGCAGGCGTATCTAATACGCTGATTTAATTTTCCTGAAGTGA
Source organism: Alfaro cultratus (assembly GCA_903066825.1). Taxonomy (NCBI): domain Eukaryota; kingdom Metazoa; phylum Chordata; class Actinopteri; order Cyprinodontiformes; family Poeciliidae; genus Alfaro; species Alfaro cultratus. The sequence goes on from CAEFZX010026734.1 coordinate 17,223, forward strand.
CATATTAGAATGAAACTTTAGTGTTGTTCAAGTACCTTTTAATAATCAAACTTTGATTTTGTGCCTCTGGGACCTTGATATTCTAATGAACTGCTAGATTTATGTTTATCTGAGAATACAACTTTGGACTATTGGGCAACAGTTCAGTCCTTTTCCTCCTTCACCTGTGGAAAGACGTTCGGATGTTCCCTCTGATTAACTCAGAGGTCATCAGTTGTAGTCCAAGTCTTCAACATGTCAGTCTGCCCTTCCAGTTTTTTGCTATTCTGCGAACACTGAAATATATGCAAAATCAACAGATTTCCGCTAATGAAAATTATGACTTTACTGCAGATTTTCTGCAAAATATAGTCAAAACCGTTGGGTTTAAGTGACAGCTAACTCCCACCTGCAGGTGGCGGTATTTCTTACTTTCACTACACTAAACTTGAGGAAGAAGTTTAGTGTTAAGTTTAGCTTCAAGAAGAAGCTTCAGGCTTACTTACTGTAAGTTATAGTCCGTGAGCAATGTGGCAAGTAACAAAACTTGAGCTATTTAAATTCTTTAAAGATTGAAAATATTTGTGTTCAATCAGACTGCTTTTTTTTGTGTAGTTTTTGGAAAGGGTTTAATGAGGAAAATATCAAAATTTCTTGCAAATATTTCCACAAAATGAAAGATTTTTATTGAAAATAAAATCACAGAAACAGTCATGAAATCCTGAAGGAACTGACGTGTTAGAGTGAGCGCCTTCTTCTACCTCAGTTTTTCCTTCCACTTAACTTTTTGTTATTATCCTTGAACAGGGGTTCCCAAACTTTACCATGCCAAGGCCCCCCTACACCAGTACATTTTCAGCTGAGGCCCACCCTCATATGAAACATGCGTAAACACTCATTTGTAAGCTACAAAAACAGAATTAAAAAATGAGTGAACAAACCATCTAAATAAAAACACATTTATTTTGTAAAGATGAAGTCACAATTATTAAAAATATTCCACTGACGTTTCTGTTGTAAATGCCATTTAAGTTTGGACGGTTTTAAGCACTCGTTTGAAAGAATTTCGAGGCATAGCACACATTTAGGGCACTCCTGTCCATTTTTGTGTGTGACCGTAAATCCATAGTTAATATAGTCCTTTTCATACTTCCTCAACTTTTTTGGCCAGTTGCAGCTCCTCTGTGTTTGATCAGATGTTTGTGGATTGGTGGGGTCTTCGCCAGGTCCTTTTCTTTTCAAAAACTTGTCCATGTTAACATGTTTGCCTGCTATCTGTTTAGCACTATTATTTTCACGAAGCTAATGTCGGCGCAAGGCTAGTCAGGTTTGTTTACCAGTGCGTCATGGTCATGGCTATGCCAACCAATTAGAAAGAGATGCGTTATTTGAAAAAAATTATTTGTAAGCTTTATGTGAATGATTTTCATAATGCAGTTATACCCAGACAGGAATATTTTAATTATTTTTATTCAATAAAATAATTTCATGTATAACTTTTTTATTTCTTAAAATTTTTCTCCATCTTCCCGCGGCCCCCCTGGCGCCCCCTTGCGGCCCCCACTTTGAAAACCACTGTCCTTGAACACAGAACTTGATAAACAAGTTATGTATTGCTACAGACAGCTTCTGTTGCAATATTTCAGAGGTTGAATCTTCGACTGTAAAAAAAAAAAATCTTTCTATACAAATTTATTCTTTTGAATTGAAATAGTGAAAGAAAGTGTTTCAAAGGTCATACAAACCTGTGTTTCGTTCCTTTTGAACCCCAACATGGTTTGATTTCTGGACTAATTTATGTGGCTTTATTAAACTTTTCAACACTTCTTTATCCAAAAGCTGACTGCCTTAAGTATAAGTTTCAGTCTTTGCCTTACATCACCCTCTCTCGGCCTGTTTTAATGAAATGTCAGAAGAAGATCACAGCAGCTGCAAAATGGCAAACCCCCAAGACTCACTCCTTAGCTGAGCTTCTTTAGTCACTTCATTTACAATGACAGCTGGAAGTTAAACATTTTCACATTGAAAGTAAACATGGACAAGCTGTGACTGCATTATGTATTATTTAACAAAGACTAATGAAATGAGCTGTCGGAATAAAATAAATAAATCTGATTATATAGCTTTGTTTCTCCATAACAGCATACCTGGTTCAGATGCTCGGACAGCGCATCTCGAAGCGACCCAGAGGATCCAGACCGAGAAAACCCGCCAGCATCCTTATCTCAGCCGCAGAGGAGCGCTGGGCATGGGACTGCGGCGGAACTTCTCCAAGGATGAGCCGGAGTCCGGCGCGCACTCCGCCGCTGCGAAACAAACACAAACCCCTGCAGTCCGAGGGACCAACACACAGCAGCTCAGGCTGACCAGCGTGGACACATCCAGGACCGGAGGTGCACAACCAGACGGGTCAGAGGACGGAGACACTCCGGGACAAGCGCCTTTTTACGCGCATGTAGCCTTTAAAGCTACGGGTTCACCTTCTGATCTTCACGGGAATCCAAAGATGCAGATGTAAAGAAATAGACCAAAGGAAATATAAAAAATGCTGAAAACATTGAAATAAAATAAACATCCAACAAGTGATGGACTTGGAGGCAAAAGCAGAGAGCACTGGTGGGAGGACAGGGAGGAAGAGAGAGGAGGAGAAGAGCCGCCCCGCGTCACAGACCCTCTCTCTCTTGCAAAAAGAGAAAAAAAACCGTGATCTCCTTTATTACACAAGCCGCACTGTAAGGATATCTGCAAAATACAGCAGGAAACAGTGGGAGCATGATGAGGGAAATGACTTAATTTGACCTTTTCAACTGTAGATTATTGCTGGAAAAAAATAAGAAAACTCGGCTTACCTCAGTCTCCAAAATGCTGCCTTATTCTGTATTACTGTAGTTTAAAAATCTGAAACCCGTATAAAAAGACAAGTTTAAAAAATAAAGCAAAACCTCCCACTGTTCTTTTATGGGATCAGACCCAAACAGACGTCTCTTTATGAACCTTTGTTCCCCAGAGGTTTCCCACCAACCCCAACCTCAACATCCAAAATGGCCACCACACAAACGGCATCACTAGCAGCTCTTTATTTGCTCTCCTGATTATATTGTTAAATCAGTATTAATCAGTAGATATGATTTAATGTCTTTTTAGCAGTATAATGTGATTAATAAATGTATGCTTATACGATGCTGGTGTTTCTTTCTGAGTCGGATCATAATCCAGGGACATCTCAGTGGTCTTGATGTCTCCTTTGGATGGTATGAGTCCAATGGAAGCCAACCACTCAACAATATGTACAACCTGTCCGGCTATGCGCTTTGTCATGGTAACCCATTACAGTTCAACCCAAATATTTAAGGAATTCTTTAAAAATCACCGTCAAATATCAGGCTTTTCCAGTTTTCAATGCCCATCTTTGGTGCACCCTTGCAGAAATGGGTAGCTTTGTGTCAAATGAGAGGTTTCCTCCTGCAGGTACTGTTTTATGGTTGTTGGGATGCAGTCAGCATCAGGCCCCAATTTGTTTTGAGCATTTGTTGTCATGGACTCCAGTCAGCTCTTCGAGCTCAGTTCAGGTGAAGCTGTTTGGTCTACCACTTTGTGTTTATTCCTGGCTCTCTCAAGAAATTGAAAATCCAATCTTCCTGCATCTTGAAAGAGGCCTTGATTCATTCATTTACTTATTTATACAGCGCTTTAAAAACCAAAGGCAACCAAAGAGCAGTAGAGGTCAATCAGAAAATACAAAGTAAAAAATAAAAATCAACAATAAAAAATGTTGGTGATTGTACAGAACAACCATCCTGCCAATTTCAAAGACAATAAACCTTTTTGGCATTTGTCATCAAGGGTCATGGAAGTGTGAATGCCTAAAACAGAATCCAGACTAATACATAAATTTGCATTTGTCAAACGCTTGATCAGCTGTTCAACAGCCTGTTTGAATCTTCTTTTTGCAATTTCAAACATAACTTACACTATCTTTAATTTGGCGAGTTTTAAGATTTTATTCATGAATATATCAGCTGGGTTCAGCATGTTCTCAGGAAAGTGGGCGATGTGATGTACAAGGTAGAATAATGCTACAGTAAAACCACAAACACAGACCTCTGAGCTACAGTAATTGATTTGCCCTAAATCACTGCTCCCTTAATCTACTTACTGTTGCAACCAAGTCAACGCAAATATCAATAGAGAAGGAAGGTCTGGCTGACTAAACAGGGCTCTGCTTGTGTTACAAACCAGCAGAGGCACTTAGAGATTGATGCAAGCGGAGAGCTGAGGACATGAGGGCGGTGGAAATCTGCGATCACACAATGCTGCAGGAATAAGAAATCTTAAGCAAAAAGAAAAAAGGGGGAGGGAGAGGAAGCTGAGGGAGCGAGATATGCGCAAAGCTTCTGTAAAACACGCTGCAGGAGATCTGCTCAAAAGGAACAGTGAGTTTCACCAAATCTGGGATGTTTCCAGGTCAAAACTGTTTATTCATTTAAACTTTCCAGGGCCACATCTAAAAAAACAAACAAACAAACAAAAAACCTAAGAATGACCATCCACTTTAGCTCTGCACACAGAAAATAGTCAATATAATTATCTGCTGTTCTTGTGACCGGTATAGAACTTTTAATTCTAACTTGCACACAAAATCTTCACCCTTGACTTATCTTTAAGAATAAAATTTCACTGTTTTACAATCTGGATTTTTTTCCTTTATTAATACCAAAGACAAATTGTGCAACTTGCACAATTTGAAACAAGAATCATAGAGGCTGATATCTGTGGGAAGGGTCTCCTGTAGCAGTCCATAATACAGCAATTCTGAAGAAGCCTCTGACTGAAGACACGGCTGTATTACAGTCTCATGAAAAGGATGCTCAGGGTTGTCCAAATGTCCAAACATGTTGTGTTTTATAAAGAGTCCTTCTTTGCACCATAATCTCCAGATGTTCCAGCATAGTCACCAGAACAGAACCAGCCTTCTATACCAGATTGTTCAGCTTTTTCCAGTCTGTCTCTGATGCTGCTGACCCAGCAGGAAAAGGCAGAGGAGATTGCACTCTCCACAACAGATTTACAGAAAATATGATGCAAACACTGAAATGTGGGGCTGCTTCTTTAAAACTTTTTAAGTTTAAATTCATCATAAATTCATAATCAAATTTAGATTGTTGTTTCTGCAGTATTCAAGAAACCCTAGACTGAAAGAATGAACTGACAAAGGAAAGGATGTGTTGATGATGCTCAAGTTAAATGATAATTTACTGGATCTTTCCCCTATTTGGAAAGACGACAATTGAACAGGAAGTAAAAGTGGAAAGCAAAAATATTTTGCACACCATTTAAGTAGTACTCCAGACCATAAACACTTCAATTTCAATATTTTTTCCAGATGTCACCATGTAAAAGAACACTGCAGCGTATAGACCAGCTAATGCAAAGCATAGCAGCATTTTCCAGGAGTCCGTACTCCATATATAATTGTATTTGAAAGAAATAACGGTGCTGTATTCAGGGGGAGGTGCAGACACTAGATCTGAGCATCAGATTGCTGGATCAGTCAGCAGTGACCTTCCCTCTCATCATCATCATGCCAGACTGCTCTTAGTATTACAAGATTACATTTTAGCCAGACAGGAAGTGCATGATGCTGCAGGAGATGGATGACGGAAAAGTTTCAGGTATCTCAGCGTTTAAATGACGGAGGTGACACCAAAAATAGAGCCTCCCATCCACAATTATAACAAAACGTTACCACAGCTGAAGTTACAGTGATTAAGTCTAGGCTTATAACAGACAGAAATCAGGATTCATGCACTTTTTCCCCAGTAAAATTCAAACACTTTTCAAGCATTTTAAAGGTAAGCTTTCAAACCTTTCCAATCTCCCAAAAAATGTTCCTGCAAAGTTTTTTGGCATTAAGAAAATAGAAATAATTTTTGAAATGGTGATAATTTTGGTGATTCCAACTGACCTAAAAGAAGTTTACTCTGATTTAACTTCAGTAAGAAAAAAAAGCCTTTTTATTAGATAAATACAAATATCTGGTCTTAACTGTAAATAACAAATTTAGGCTTTAAATCAATCATTAGATTACACTTTATTACAAAACTGAAGAATATAAATTTTATGCTCTTTAAAGGACTTTATACAGAATTCAAACATTTATACTTAAATCAAACATTTATAAATAAATGTTTGATTTTATTCTTAAAATCAAGTATAAAATCAAACATTTGATTTTATACTTAAACATAAATAAAATGTTTGATTTCTGTATAAAGTTCAACTTGTGATTTTATGCCATGGGACAGATAATCTGTGGAAAATTGAAATCAATTAGTTGTTTAATTTCAATTAAATTTCAGAAGTCAGTTTTCCATCACAGTGAAGAATTAAAGCCAGAGGTTTATTACTATGCAAGTGTCACCTCCTTGATTCAATACATCGCTGACAAATTGTGAGGAAAAACTGTACAAACAAATCCTGCACAGCTGTGAAAATACTTTATGGTCTAAAGCAAACACTGCAGCCTTTAACTGTGCAGCTTTTTAGAGCTGTGCACTGATGAGCAGCATCTCCATGGCAGCCTGTAGAGTTAAGAGGTCACACCGAGTGTGTGTGCGCCAAAAGAGCTAATGTTATTTCCTGTGTGTGGATGAAGCACTGATTTGATGTTTATCTGCCCATCCCTGGTGTGTAACTGGAGACACAAAAGCAACAATAAAACACTAGAAGAGAGTTTGTCTATTCCCACTTAAAAAATAAGTATTATTTAGAGATATATATGCTGCAGTCTAACCTGAGAAACATTTTTAAAGAGGCGTAAGGAGGATGATTTAAGACTAGGGTTTGAGAACCTGATCATTAAGTGAATCCCCAAATTCATTATTATCAGAGTGGCTGCCTGCCAGCTGCAGAGTTTAAAGTGGTGTAGCAAGTTGAAGAACATAAAAAAAAAATCTATCTGAAACAATAAGAAAATCTACCTGGAAGTGTTCTAGTATGAAGAAATACAGCAAAAATGATCCTGAGTATCAGCTGCAAGAAACACTTGATCCACTCATCATTTCAGATTAAGAGAGCCACATCTGTGGATGTAGCTAAGGGTGGAGACCTCCAGTCTCCTGCCTTCGTTGTCTGACATCATGCAAAATATAGAGTAGAAATAATCTTTGATTGAGAACTCAAGAAATTGCTTTAAATTAGCAAATAAAAGGCAGTTAAAAATCTAAAAATACTTGTCCAGCTTAATAATAGTAGACGATGATCGTCCCTGTTTAATCTAATGACTAATTAAATGCTAAGTGGGTAATTTTTGTCAAACCAGACAAAAAAAGGAAAGTAGACAAATAGAGAATATCAAGAACTACAAGGATAAAAAGGAGAAGTAAAGGAAAAGCAGAGAAATGTGTGAGAGGACAGATAATGACTAAGCATTAAACTGCTTGCTCTAAGTAAAGCCATTCATCAGGCAACCTGCAGCTCTCTATGCTCTTCACTCAGAGCGGCTTTCATTTTCGACAATATTTTATCACCTAAATGAAGAGAATGCAAGTCGGCTAAAAACTGCAGTCTGCCATCAATATCACTCTATACTGGAAGCAGATGTGTAACTTTAACAAGTCATGATAAATTACCAGAGGTTTTCCTAGAAGTTTGACTATATATTCAGGAGGAGGAATAAGCATGAATCACTTGGTCAGAAATCCTTTAAAGCTGCAGTATTTAGCTTTTATTAAAAAATATATTTTGTTACATATTTGTTGAAACTTACCGTGTCATGACCGTATGCCATGAGACCGGTAAACTATGAAAAACAACAAAAAGCAAGCTCCTCTGCCTTCTCCAGCAAAAAAGTGCTTTTTCTGTAATGATAAGTTGTTTCTCCACCATTATTTTGAGCAGTGTGTACACAATGCTGATCTGGTTGGTTGTAAAATATTAATTCCTTATATAATTTCTACCTATTAATGTTTTTGAATGTAGAAATATTTTGGTAACAAAATGAAAATCAATGTTCACATGAAAATAGCTGCGAACGAATGCGCAATTATGCAACCGTACATCTCTGAAAAGCAATAGTAGAGCCTTCTGAACAAGAAGAATACAGCAAGTGGTTTCTTAATGGTAAGCCAACAACAAACCACGTGTCTTTTCCAGCAGCCATTGTGCAGTGCCCACAGTGGTATAACCAGTACACCAAACATGCTGGAGCTCCGTTTGGGTTGCTATGTGAGGGGCAGAGCTCGGCTGGTGTTGCCAGGTAACGGTGCAAAGCCAGTTGATTGTGACTTAACATTTAGGTTCCCTTTAAATATTTTACATAAATATTTAAACCACGGTGTTAAATATTGAGTCTTTGTATTAACATATCTACAGCGAACACCCAGAACTGAAACACTGCTCGCTAGTCTGTTCCTAATGTCAAAAACATGCATGAATTTAAGTCTGTTCATGCCAGATATGGTATATAGCTCAAAGTCCTTTGTTGTGTAAATCCTGTCTTATGCAGCAGTGGGTCAGATGGGAGAGAGAGAAGAACAAGGATGGTAACATTTATAAAAAAGGAGAATCACTTTGTTTAAAAATTATATTTCTATTGGTAAATTATATTCAAAATGATAATAAATTGAACTCCATGTTATTTTATTTAAAGAGGGAAAGCAATGAGGGTTGGAGTGCAGAAAAGATGATGGTGGAAGAAAGACAGGGAGCAGAGTACATATTGTCTCTGTCACTGAGCATAGCAGTTTGATGCATTGCACTCTCGATAAAAGGACAATACAGCGAATGCGTACAGGCCTGCAGATCTGCATATCAATTATTTGTGGCGGCCATAGATATTATTTAATGGAACTGTCAAAGTCTGCCATAGTATATTAACTATGCCTGGAGCCCAGCTGCAGCTGGTTGCTGCGAACAAACAGAGGCTGGCCGCGTCCGGATCCAGGTGCACAACTGGAGGAAGAGCAGCAGGGGAGGAGGAGCCTGTACTGCATGGATTATAGTTTATAAAGGAGCAGAAAAAAACATTGGTTTTGTCCACATAAATATGGTAGCAAAGATGGTTAAGACCAACTTTAGAGGGGATGTTGGAGGACTCATGACCCTGTTCAGCTATGCAACAGACAAACATTACAAAAACACAAACTTACCAAGTATGTTTGGTCTAATTAGTGCAAATATCTTAGTACGCTTGAAATAAGACCAAACTAACTAGCAAGTAACTTTTCAGCAAGAAATAGGAGCTTGTTTGAAGTCAATAATTCCTTAATATTGATGAAAAAGTATCAGTTACAAGTGAAATAATCTGCCAGTGTAACAAGACATTTTCACTTGGATGGAAAAAAAAAAGTCTTGTTCCACTAGCATATTATTTTGCATTTTCTAACATTGTCAAAATAAAGACTTCATGAAAAACTGCTTTGAAGACAACAACAAAAATCCACAAATACTATAGCCTGACACATTAAGACCATTAAACAGAAACTTAAGAGTTCCTTTCTGAAGGTTTGGAATGTAAATCCAAACATCTGTTCATCGTGGTTCAGATGTTCTGCTGCTGCTAGAAGCTAATTCAGCTGCAACCTCATTACTCCAACCTTAATAAGGCTTGCAGAGCCTCCATCTTACCAAGCCTTAACCTTCTGCAGCCACACTAAACACACCAATGGTGTATGATAATGCTTGGTGAACAGTGTAAATCTTTGTTATTCTGATGGCAAAAAATAAATGCTAAACTTCAGTACAAATCTTGAAAAACATTTTTTTTTCTCTAAATTGAAATGTGCCTTAAAAGATTGTCCAGTTTTAACCTAAAAAAAACAAAACAAAATTTTTTTTGTAAAACCAAAATATCTATGAATTACTTGATGCTGAGATGTAATTTATTAGAATCAAATGACCAAATTTCCTTACAACAGATTATGGATATATGAAATAAAAGGACTCTAAATAATTGGGTGCGAGACTGAAAAAAATAATCACTCCTCATGGTGGGCATGAGCTGATACAGTTGATTGGAAACATCCAAAAATTACCACTGAACTTGAAATAAAAATTAACAGAACATGTTGTAAAAAGTTTTCTTTTAATGGAAAACATCACATTTATATCAATATGGGGTAAAACATTAGAAACATATCTGATTTAAACATTAAATAAGATGTTCTATCAATAACATTTATTTTCCAAAACAAATTCCGCATTACATGACTTTCATTTTCAACAGAACTCTGAACTGTTCTAACTTTAACCTTAACAGTATTACTCTAGAAAATTAAAGTATCATCTTACGTAAAACAAGAAACATATGTAAAGTTATTCGCACTTATAAAAAGATAAACAAACATGACATACTGTTCAGCTTAACTGTTAGAAAACAGAAGCAAATACGACAATCAAACATAATTTAACAGTTTCACTAATCTACATTTAAACAAAAATCCACAAATAAAAATGTTCAAATCTATAAGACAACTCAAGACTTCTGTGACGCAATAATTAGCTCACCATCATCTCGGTCGTGATTTTTATTCATCTGGAATGAAAGTTGTTGAGATGTTGGAGTCAGAGCCTACCTGGCCCCGAAGACGGGAAACGGGATGCCAGAGTTTCGCACAAGGAGCGGAGACATTTGTGAGCCTAGAAAAACAATTAGTAACCAGTTCAGAGCTACAGTTTTATATATTTATTTATTTTTCACATCTGCTATAAATGCCTTAAAAATAATATAAATATCCCACTATAAATGATAACTAGACTCCAATTGTATATGAAGTATAGCTTCACCTTTCTCAAGATCTGGATCGAATAGCATACGGTATCAACCCATACCTGGGAACATTATGCTGAAAATGTGGGCCAAATCTCACAATTTGAATTTTGTAATTTGTGAATTTGATTTAACAAACTTCCAAAGATCAAAGTGTCCTGGAAGTTTTGCCTGACACTATAATTGGGCTGCATGTTTTCGAACGTCATACCAACTTTGAAAGGTCACATGTTGAAGCAGAGAACACCGTCGAGAAAAAAACAGCAACATAAATTAAAAACCATATGATCCTTCTTGGTGTGCAAATTTATAAAACTTGTGCTAAACTTAATCTTTGACATATACATTCACATGTGAAGAGTTTGTATGCCTTCAGTGCCAGACTTGGTCCAGAACTTGAAAATGTTTTGCGTGAAAAAATGTGAGCTGGAGTGATATGTCTGGACAAAATATGGAAAGCTGTCAAACCCAGCTAACACAAACAATAACCCTTGATAAACATGTCAAAATACAAATGCATAACAGTGCTAGGTCTGTTGTAGATAAAAGAAAAGAAATATTCGCCACAGAGAAGCAAATTTTCACCAAAAACCCCCCAGATATGTTAAAATAAATTTCACAGAAAAAAATCTGGATATTTTCTGCTGCCAAAAAGTTGTAAATTTGAAAGAAAGAAATTAAAATTTTCAATTCATAAGGGCATAAATTTATGATATTAAAACAAAAAAAAAAATACTGAAAATATAAAGTCAGACATTTGTGACGACTGACAATGAGTGACAAATACAGGAGGTGAAACTGGATATTTTCAAAAGCATATGTTGACTTCTTACAAATTTCCAACCTTACAATGTTAGAGAATATTGTACAATAATCTACAATTACAATAATCGTGTAATTGTAATCCACAATTACAGTAATTGTGGATTATTGTAATTTCTTTTCTTGCAAATTTATAACTTTTAGACAGAATTTTCAGCTCTATTCTTGCACAAGTGTTAATCTGAAGATTTCTGAGTTTTTTTGGCAGACATTTTCTTCTCAGCGGCCATTTTTTCTCTTTTATCTTCTATCTTCTAAAGCACACACGCCTTAATGACATTTTTGCCTGTAGATCTATGTTTTCAGAGTTGAATTCCTGCAATATCAGATCTTTCAGCTGTAAGTCTCTGGTATCCTGGGAAACATAAACCATGGAGAATCCAGGCATGTCCAGTAATCTTTCATGTACTCCCTCACATGACTATCAAATGTTTCTATCTTTATTTGTGAAAGTGTGTGAATTGCTACAGTTTGTCTCCCCCGCTTATCCTCCCATTAAGATGATGCAAGTAGAAGGCGTTGGGAGCAGCACTGTATCAATATCACAGCAAAAGCAATGAAAGCAGCTTGTTGGGTCAAATAGCTCTGGTAACAGGTCTAATTGGATCTGTGTCAGGTTCTCACTGCAGGTACATCCACCACTGGGAGCAGAAGGACAGAAATCAATACGCCCTTTCTGCATCCATGGACACGCTCTAATTTCATTAAAGGCCTTTCTCTCACTGAGCTTCTAGAGTAAAACCGAAGTGAATGAATATGTATGGGCAGGTTAATGAAGGTCACCGCAATGATCTTGGAAAATTAGTTTGGTGAAGAAAAAGGACAGCGAAAATACTGAGATGTGTACGTGAGTCATCATTAGAGGCTTCACATTTATTAAAGCAAAACCTCTGCTGTCAGAAAGGCTGCTCCTTTTAGATCTAATTAGGCTTTCTAGTGCTATTTTCAAAAATCACCAAAGTGTATTTGTACCTATAGTGCAGCCCTGGTTCAGTCTCATCAAAATCGAAGACGGTTCAGTAAACGAGCTGGTCAAGACCTTCGCTGGTTGATTCTGCTCCTCTTGAGCAGAGCAGGAGCTGGAGTCAGAGCTGGGCGTAGTGGGTGGAGAAGTGATGGCAACTTCCTAAAGAGCCAAGAAAAAAAAATATATATATATAACCTGAAGGTATTTGTATTTCCTGAATTTAAGCTGTTCTTTTTTGGTAAAGTGAATAAAAATCATGTTTTTGTCACATTAGTTTCAGTTTGGCAGAGAGCGGCGGCGGTATTCCTGGTCTGGATCAGGTCTGGAGGTGCCAGAGGAGCAGAAGTTTGCGATGTTGATTCATCAGAAAAGGTCGAGCCTTGATCACTGCAGGGCGATGTTTGATCCATTAGGAGGCCGCTGCATGGGTTCAGCTCTGTAACCTTTCAAAATACATAACAAGCAGTCGGATATAGCAGATTACCTCATCTCAGTTTGAAGCTCACTAATTTGATACAACTTCCCTAAAGGGCAAAATAAATAAAAATAAAAATCTAATTAAAGGCTTTTTAATTTATAATAAGATTAAAAAAAAAAAAAAAAAACAACAAAAAAAAAACATTTCACACTGAAACTTGGAGCAAAACAAAAAAGCAGGAGGAGAGTTCAGTTTCTATCCTGTGATAAATCGCCTGTGATTAGTCCAGCCACAGGTGATATTTTCAATTCTTTATTTATAGAATATTCTGACAATATCTAGAAGTACAACATAAAGTCACATTCAATGGGGCAAGGCAAAAACTACAGCCATCCATTCAGTGCAGATTATTAGTTTTACAATGACACACCTCACTCTCAACATGCTGAACAGCTGCTTTTCTTTCACTCTACATGACCTGAACTCCTCTGCTCTCATTTCAGATGCCGACATTATTATTTCTGCTCAACCATCAGCACAAAAAAAAAATTAACAATCATAAGAAATATGAAGCAGAATTTTCTTTACCCATAAACAGAGGAAGTTATACTCACCTCTCTTGTCTTACCGTGAAATTCCCATGCTACAGATTTTAAATTATTTAGGTTTCTGATTTTCTGACTTGTATTAGTGCAGAAACAAACAGTCAAATCAAATCAAACACACTTTACAATAAAAGTAGTGGCCATCATACCTGAATATGAGGGATGAATTCACTCTCCTCAATCAGTTCCAGAGATGGCATCTCATCATAAACATCATCAACCTATGCAGCAAAAATTAATCACAATTAAATTAGTTTAAATTATAATTCTTAATACATAGAACTGGGAACAGGATTTTAGTTCAACTGACTTTGTTACTTGTGAAACATCATTGTGAACCGGTTGGTTTACAGCCAATTAACTATTTGGTTGAGAATATTTTATAAAAAAAATAATAAAACTGTTTATGTGCATGCAAAAGTATTCAGACGACCAATAAGGGCTTCAAGTTAGAAAGGAAATGTATGCAACACCAGGACATTTAGTCAAATGATGCGTCTAAAGCTCAAACTCTAATATTAGTTCTGTAGGAAAATTGTTTTCTGCAACATTACACAAAAATACATCCTGGAGCTGACTGGCAGCCAATGTAAGGATTGATTCCTAATTTATGTGGGTTATTTGAGAAGGATATATGTAATCTATGTGGACAACTTATGCATTTAAATCCGTTGCCTTGCAACAAGAAGGTTTTGTGTTTAAGTCCCGGCCTGGAGATTTTCTGCTTGGAGTTTGCATGTGAAGATAAAAAGCAGCATTATAGTGATCAACCCTTCATCCACTGTCTAAAAAGAAAAAGTTGGCTTTTATTGTCTCTTTATAGTCTCAAATTTTCTGAAACAAATTGTCTAACATAAATCTAAGCTAAAACATCTGACATGAAAACTAGCCAACATAAGGAAACTGCAATGACTTCAAGCTTTTGTTACATTTCATTGAGTAGTCGAGTTTGTTATTTTGGCATAATTTTATTGCCAGCATTTAATCAACTATAACATAAATCAAACAAAAGACAAAATATGGCTTAATGTCAGAGTAACAATGTAAAGAGTTCTTCTTTGCATGTTTAGTTTAACAATACACCTACATTAACAGATGGGGAGACAATCTTACAATCCAATATCCATTAAACAGCTCACTGATTGGCTGCCATCTTATTTACAGTCCAGCACCCAGCTGTGACCTTCCAACAGTGCGACTGTACATTAAGCAGTATTGGGCAGCAGCTCCTCCTTCAGTCAGATGAAGTGTGTGTTTCATCCAACAGTACACACTGGCTATGTTCATGTGTGTACTTGTGGTGCTCTGTGCCAGCAGCCCTGACTGTATGGCTGGCAAGATAAGAGCGACGGACAGCGGGGAACAAAAGCTCCACAGCCACACTCAGAGACTGTGTGTGAAAACGGAAGTAAGAGGAGAAATGAGAAAAGAATCGAGGACAAGTCAGCCAAAAATTACGACCAAAATGTCAGATTATTGAGGGTTTTCTGATTGTGCAGAAACATTACTCCCATTTCTTTGAGAGTCAATCACCGCTACACATGCGGAAAGCTAAATTATACTATTGTTCATTAAAATAAAACCCCCTCAATCTCAAAGCGATCAATACGTAACAATAGTTATGAGCTGTATTTCAGATATTTATTTCTTCCAGTCACTAGTTATTCAACTCCTCCCAGGAATCAAACACATGCTGGTCTGTTCCCAACATAACAGGATATCTGGGAAAATGAATACTTCTTGTATTTTAGCCTTTGATCCACACAAAAACTGTATAACACTAAAAATTATTATTAATAAAAACTCCAATCAAGGAGTCTGCAACAATTAATACACTAATCTATCCACATACTTGCTCTGACATGGTTCCCAATCGACACCGTCTTGTATTTTACTTCATATACTAATAAAAGTGACTCAACTTAAATATCAGGCTATATAAAAGAACTTTCTGGCACCATGTTTAAACAGGAAGTAGTGGTTGTTTTGAAGCAATCTGATTGGCTTCAAAACCAATCAGATTGCTTCTGGGTTTGGCATGTTTAAAACAATGATGAGTGGCAGATTTGAGTGAGTTCATATGAATTAAAACTTTTCTGAAACCGATTCCATGTGTAGATATTAATTTCTACAATGAACCGGCTACGTGGTTGCAAGGCCACAGACGCACACAGAGAAAAACCTGCCTTTCATGGAGGAACGTAACATTTTCTCTGAATTACTTACAATTTGTTGTTCTTCCACAAAATTCAAAAATGTGTTTTTGGAGAAGTATAGATAAAAACATGAACTCATATTTATCTTCTCAAAAGGCAATGTCAGTAACAGTTTAATCATTTATATTTCTATTTTAAATTACGACTATAGTAGGTTAGGATCAAGACTTTGCTCAGCTCTAATTACTGGGGGTTTGAATAATATGATAATGCATTTGGACTACCTTCACAGAGTACTCCTTGGACTGTCCAGAACTGTCTCCTGATTTAAGAGACAAAATCAGCTCCTCGTCAATCTCTGGCAGCTCAACCATTCCTTTTCCCATGTACAGACTCACTGGTGTGACCTTGGGACACAGCTGAGGCGAGAAAACATGGCAAGAACTCACAACCTAGACTCCAACACAGCATATAATTTATATTGATTCATAGCAACACATCATACTGCAGTGTGAGATGTTCCAGGGCACAGGACAAACTCTGGTGTTTCTGGTGCAACTTCAAAATAAAATCAACAAGTTGATTTAAAATCTTTACTGTTTTCTATTTTATCTTAAATAATAAGTGTTCCTGTCTATTCCAGAGTTCTTTTACCATACTTTTCCAAAATCTAAAGTCCAGAATTCTGTCTTCTAACCATTTCAAAGTTTAAACACAGAAGTTCACAGCAACATTATGGGAGATCTTTCTATAGTGGTCAGACTTTAAATACGCCACCTGCAAAAACCACCAGGAGGCAGGAATAAAGGACAGGATGGAAGGAAGGAGAGGAGCAACAAAAGACAAAAGAAAAACAAACAAGAAACCAACAAGACACAAGCAAGAACGCCGTAAAAGAACACAATCTTTGCAAGTATTTTCTAGTCTAGTTTCTAGTGTAAATATGAAAACTAACTTACAAGTAAGATTTAGGAGGTTGTTTTAAGTCAATAATTATTTAATATTGATGAAAAAGTACCAATTCCACTGACACATTGATTCACTTATAACATGGAAAACATTTCTTATCATAAGTGAAATAAGACATTTGGTTAATGAGGATTATAAATATTCCCAATTTACTTAAAACATGATGCTATATCTTGTTAAAAAGTTACTTGTAAGATAGTATTATCTTATTTGTAGGAAAAAGGGGAATGAAGGCAATAAAAATTTAAAACAGAGGGAAGGACACGGAAAGAAGAGCACAAGGGAGGAACAAATGATACGAGAAAGGAACGATTATTTTATGAGACTTACTTTTGTAACAGTTGCAGGATCGCAGGCGATGCCATGGCCTTGGTTAATGAGGGCTGTGTGTATGTAGATGTCCTGATCGGTGTGTGTATCACACAGAAATAGCTGAAGCACTGCTCCAGTGTAGCAGTCCAACGCGCCCACCAGGGTCTGATCAGAGCACAGCCTCCGAAAGGAAGCTGTGGATTCTGCAGTCCATGTATCCTGCAGTGAACCAGAAACAGACGAGAATGTAAGAAAACATCAATGTTTCCTCCTAAAAAAAAAAAGTCTTAAATTTGAACATTCTTTTATGCCATCAGTAAATATAAATTTAATTTGTGGAGCCTGAAAAGTGTTTATTCAGGGTGAGAATGACAATTCCTTTTCTATTTTCAGGCCAAGGGGGTGAATACTTTTTACAGTCACTGTATAAACTTATTTGTGACCTGTCTGCTGTGTCCTTTGCTCCTCATGATGTTGTTTGTTCTCTACAAACAGCATCATGTTTGTCTGTAAAGGACAAAGTTGCATTTGTACTGAGGTCCAATAACCTACATGTGACCTTTATTTACTAAGCAAGAGGCTGAACTGGATTATGTTTAGCAGCATCTGAGTGCAGGAAGCCATCCATCTTTGTTATAATCTACTTTTTAATGTATTTTATCATTGAAATAGATAAAACATGTAAACACAGAAAAAGTGTTTGCCACTTTTCATCTTGTTTTTGGAACAAGATGAAATCATCCCATTTCACTTAAACTTACGGAAGTTGGCATGATTCCAGCGAGTATTGAAGGAACTGCTTGTGCTGGAAGAACAGAAAAACTAGACCTGCAAAAGAAAAAGAATAGAGAGGAAAAGAAAACTGAAAACACGATAAATAACGAACAACATTTGTGCATCAGAGCCTGATAGTAGACGTACTTGAGGAACTTCAGGCTGGCGATCGGGACCAACGTTACATCGCCGAAGTCGACGTAAAACACCTCAACATGAGTGGAGTTTAGAACTTTGTGGATCACGACTCGATAGAACCATATTGCATTGGGCGACACACAGCAGACCTGACCCTGCCTAACAAATGGCTCCAGAAGCTGGTACCGCTCTGACACTTCAGGACAGGTGTAACAACGTCTAAGAGACAAGAGAAAGATGTCATGTAATAAACTTTGTGACCTTATATACCACTAATGGGGGGAAAAACAGATAGAATAACCAAAATAACTCTCTGTGAATCTTCTTCACCAGAGTTTAAGTTGCCACCACCTCATGTCAAACATTAGGCTCTCCAAAGTGCGCGCCTCCTCCGTCTCACTAAACCGGATGTAGAAAGATCCTGGTGACTCCACCTGCTCCACCAAGACTTCCACCAACTCTCGAGCCCGGTGGCAGGTCGGCGGGTTGAGACGCTCATTTTGCATGGCGTCCAGCGGCACGGGCGACCTGCTATGCACCTGCATGGCCGGGTACATCTCAGGAGTCTCCATGACGACAGACTACGGTGAGCAGAGTCAGAAGAATGTAGCAGTGGAGCTCTAAACATTAAGCGATTTAAATGCTAGCGTAAATTACTTAAACGTAAGTGATTTAACTTAGAAGAAAAGTGTTGGATTGTATTGCAAATCATGTAACATAACATGAGGAAAACGCAGGTTTACCGTCACTTTTATGACAAAGTGTTGTGTGGTCTTACCATTTCTTGAATGTTGGATTGACTACAAAACTCCAACTCATTATTCCCGTTCTCGGAAACGAAAACGGAAGCGCTCTCGCTTCCATTTTCCCACGGAGATTCTTCTGAGGTGAAGTAGTAGCTCTTGCCTGGTATGTTAAAGTCAGTATTTCCATCAATTTCCCCTGAACCTGGAAAAATTATAAAGACAAGTCCCGTTTTCTCTTAAATCAAAGATACTGTTCAATATTATGGTTATTTCTAGTCTGGTGAAAATAAGATATGTTAGTCAACATCGTCTATAATCTAAAAATAGTACACAATAAAAAAACAATTTGTAAATCTAAGTGATCAGGCTCAGCTTTGCGGTTTTCATCACAGATGATAAATACTCTTTCCAGTGCTCGACGCTCTGCACTTGCTACAGTTCGACTGAAAATAAGGCTCAGTAGGAGTAATATCTGAACAGAATGTTTTCTTTTTACATAATGTAAAAAATAAAAAATAAACTTCAACTCACTTACTGATTATTGTGTGTCTGCTCTGTCCCATGATAAATGACTTTGCTGTACTAAATATCACTGAACACAATGTAAAGACTGCGAGAACAAACTGACAGGCATTTGTGTTTTTGGAAAACACAGCATTAAGCAGATATATCATTTGTCATTGGCTACTTTTTTGTGATTTCCAGTCAGTCCTAAAATGTGTAAGTAAATGTGTAAAAAGTGAAAGTCACATGACATGAATAACAAACAAAATAAAAACCATTTTAAACTAGCAGTCAGTGCAGATAAAATGCTGGAAAGTGGTGATCAAAGAGGCATCAAAACAGAAAATAACTTTTTTTCAGTCAGTAAAATGAATGAACAAACAGGATGCTATATAAACCTATTTGTTTTAAGTCAACATCAGAAAGTTTAGTGAAATATGCTTTAGTGTATTTAGTTAAATAATCTGATAATCTCGACTTCCTGTTGGATTTTCTGCATCACATTCCTTATTTAATTATTGAAGTCTAATACAATGTAAGTGCATTGGACTATTTATATAGTCATAAAAAAAAAAAAAAAGTTCAGCAGGGCAGGCCTAAAAAAAAAAAAAAAAAGAGAGAGAAATCTCCATGTTTACTATGTGATTTGTTTGGTAAATAATTTAGGAGTCATAAGTGTGCATATTCACCTGGTTCCATGTTGTCACGATCCCTTAAGTCTACCTCTATCCAGCTGTTTCCACTGTTGTCATTTGCTGATCTTAGGTGGAAAATGTCACTCAGGGCATCAACAAGTTCAGTTACACTGAGAAAGCCCCACTGTAAATATGGCAAGTCTTCTCCAAAAAGCCTCTAATGGAAGAAAAAACGTCAAAAAAGATTAAAATATGGATTTTATATTCATGAATATAAACATAACATGAACAAGAGAATGCCTAATTTACATGTTTCTTATAATCTTAGCAAGCGTAAAACATGAAAACTTTAGCCTAATTCAATGTAAATTTTATACAATGCATACAAATTTCTAATAATATTAGACCAATAATATTCTAATTAATTTACCTTGTACTCGGCAGGAAGATTGTGAATTGATATTCCGGCACTCGACTCACCAACAACCTGTAGATTGTTACAAATTTGTTAGTCTTGTTGTGATGGAGACCAGGGGCTCCATCCTTAATTAAGGATTATTGATATATTTATTTATTTATAGAACAAATGCTTTTTGTTTCCGTTCTTTATTTCAGTTACATTGACATTTATTTATTCAAACATTCTTCAGGCAGAGGGACTGGCCATCCTTCCTGGACAGAGGGAATGTGGGGAAATGTTAGGTTAATTGTTTAAGTTTTAGCTTTTGGGAGTGTCTCCTCAGCAGGGTGGAGCAGAAAAAAAGGAGACAAGTGCTGCAGGTGCTGTTAAAAAGCTCCTGGAGCACACAATTTTCAATTAAGTGGAGTAATGCTCTGAAGAGTTATATTTAAGTTAAATTTAATCTTTGATTGACCTTAGGTTAGTTTAGTTCTAATAATTTCCATGCATGTAAATATTTATTGGTACCATTTGTTTTGTGTTAGGTTTGTTTAAATTATTTCTTGCTTTGTTTTGTCACCCCTTTACCTGAGTGTTGTAATTGCCCACAGTATAAAAGCCAGCTTCTTTGTCTCACTGAGAAATGGGTGTCGGTGTAAATTTGACCTGCAGTTCAAATAAAATCCATCTCAACTGCAATCTGTTGCCTCGCCTCCTTTCCTGAACACAGAGCCTCTGCCGGTCAAAGTGACACTTGTCACCATAAAATTTTGTTTTATTTCAAATATGAAGAGCATTAGGAATTAATTCCACACTAGACATCAATAAAACACTGCAACACAAAAACAAAACTATAAAAAAAATAAAACATTATTATAATTTACATATTTGAAAAGGAGTTTGAAGTACAAACTTATTTAATCCCACTTCCTGTCATCCTGCTCTTTGCAATTTGTGCTGCTGTACACAAACGAACCATGATGGCAGGTGGGAGACATCCACACAATGTCACTTTGCCAAAGCATGTCAGTTTCAAGGAAAGTGTGTATAAACTGGTGTGAAGTCTGACCTTTCGTAGCTTGTCCTTCAGCTCTTGACTAACAGTGCCAGTAACACTGCTCTCCAAGATCTGATGTTGGAGCTCCTCCTCAAGCTAATAAAGATATGAAAAAACACTCGGTCAGGAAACAAGACAACTCAATTATGGACACTGGGGCGTTCCTTTATGCAATGTAGTTCTTTGACAAATATGTTAATCATGACCATTCTTGCATTTCTGCCACCATATGTAAAAATGACTACTTGACTGATTTCAACCTCAATGCTTAACATGCATCTAAAATATACATGCAGATCTTACACTTTTTAAAACATTTGTTTTAAATATATTCACATTAGCCACAAAATCCCAAGATTTAATAAATAATTCAGCTTCCTTAAAGTTTGCCTATTATGCTTGATGAACAGGCTAGGATGGGTTTATGGGCTATACAAAACATGTTCATTAAATTTTTTACAAAAAGATTCTTGGATAATGATGTTTTAGTCTGCTCAGTTCTGCCTGTTTTGAGTTCCATTCAGAATGAGTGGCGTCTTGTCACTTTAAGTCCAAATAAGCTTGCATGCCAGGCCCCGATTGACGTGAAAATGGGTGCAAATAGATAAGCGTGAATGTAGTTATTTGAAAAGCATTAGTAGAGCCTCCTGCACATCAAACAAGAATGCAGCAAGTGGTTCCTGTATGGCAAATCGGCAACAAAACACTTGTCTTTTCCACCAGCCATTGTACAGCAAATATCTGTAAAACCAGCTGATCAAATGTGCTAGGGCTCCACTTAGGTTGCTAGGTAACGAATGGTAGTGAATAGGATATATACTGTCGGGATTATGTTGAGGTTTTTTAAGCGCATGGGACATTTTAGTAGAAGTAGAGACCCAAAAGGAAGTACAAAAACATGCAAAATATGAATTTTGCATAATAGGTATACTTTAAGATTGAACAGTAAGGAGTTATATGTGAGGTGCAACAGTAAAACCCCTTGAGAACAAACCTTAAGTACATTTTGATGAAACAGCCCACCATCTTCACAGGGTGCTTGTTCAGACTCAGGGTTGCGCTCCAGCAGCTCCGGTGAGTGACTCTCAGGCGACATGTCATGGTCAGGCTCCAAAGTCGTTTCAGGTGGCGTCAAAGGACTCTGATTCACTAAAACTTCACCAGACAAAGTGTTTTATGAACGAAAAAGTTAAAAATTCAAACAAACAGTTTCCGGGAGCTACCAATATCTAACCTTCCAAAACAAACCTGGAGATATTGTCGTCGTAGGAACTTTGATATCAGAGTTATTGCAAATTGGCCTGTGAGAGGAAACCGATGGCGGCTTTATCGGTCCGGATCTACTTGGTGTGCTGAACGGTCTCACAAGTGGCCTGGGAATCATGAACGGTCTCATGACATTTTGAGACCGTTCATAATTCCATGCCTCAGTTTTCAGATAGAGAACTGAGCCCAGCCTCCCTTGCTGGATTCCAATCAGGTCTTTTGCTGCCTCCAGCATCTCTCTGGTGGAGTAGAAACCGTAGTTATGGATGCGGAGCGGGAAGCCGTAGAAGCGCAGATAGCAGGCCTCTAGCTCGGACAGTCTAAGTGGACCCTGAGAGAGATGAATTACACACATACCTCTCATGTGGTTTGGTTCACAGCCACAGACATGTAAATAGATAACACTACACTTCACCTTAAATGTACATTCACCACAATGAAAAACATCATGCAAAGACATGAAGATTGCAGTAGTAAGCAACATTAAATCTATAACATTACATTTTCTGTCAAATTGTTTAAAACTGTTAAGATCAAAATGTATTATTCCTCAGGCCAGACAGTAACATTTAAAATTCTATTTTTATAAATAAGGGCTGAAGTCTCTCCTACTTATTAATTTTGCCAATACGTTGTAAGCAACTTTTTTTTGCCTACAAGAAAATAATTTACAAAAATGCTGCCACTGAATTAAAGTGAGTATTTTTCTTAGTATCAGTATCACGTATAACATCTTAGCATGGTGACCCATCACTTTTACTCTAAATAAAAGTCAAAGATTGATGTAAATGTGGTGTTACCTTAGAGTCATACCTGGGAGAGCAGGATGCGGAGCTGTGCCCTCAGGTTGGCAGGGAGGGCTGGAGGAGGACGACCTCTTCTTGGGAGCGGTGAAAATGAAGGCCGAGGATAGTAACAAGGAGAAGAAAACTTCTTGGTCTTAGACTTCGATATCCGCTGCTTGGCCACTAGCTGCTCGATGTTTTGGGTGTTTTCGTCACTTACAGCTAGAGTCACATAAATGCAACAATATGTTCGTGAGAAAGAAGTAAAAAACTCTTAACTTTACGTTCAGACTCAGGAATTCAAAACTATTTAGAAGACCTTATAAAAATTAAAGAAGTCGTAGTTGATAAATGAATGCATAAACTTCAATAAAGAATTAGCTTTACAACTACAACATAAAAATATTAAAATGACAAAGTGTCATGAAAACCAAACAGTACATCAGAGAGGATACAGATAACACTTCACCTCAAACTAAATGCACATTCACCACAATGAAAGATGGTGGTGGCACTATCAAGTAGGCCTGTCACAATAGCAAATTTTGCTGAACAATTAATTGTCTCAAAAATTATTGCGCTAAATGATAATATTGTTTGAAGACATTTTTACACTGATTTAGTGGAAATGACATTATAATGCATGCGATTTCCTGCCAAAGATAGATACACCTTATTTTCAAAAGAACACTTAACACTGGAACTGATAAACAAAATAAACAAAACATCCAGAAACAAAAATCAAATGGATTCTCAGTCTCCATTAACAAAAATGTAATTGAATAAAAACTAAACAACATAAAGCCAAAGTGGAAATAAATACTACATTCAGCCAAAAGAGTGCAGAATATGAAGTCTGTATACTATATTGCCCTTCAGTAATCATTAGATTTAAATAGAGAAGATGGGCACATCGACTACATGATGCAATAGTTCACACTACAGGATTTTTTGCCCCGATTTTCCCCTTATAATAGGGGGAAAAAAATCCTGTTCTAAGATTGTCCTAAGGCTTAGGACAATCTTAGAACGTTGGACATTCTCTAAGATTGTCGATTGTGATTTCGCAACCGAACATCCTGTAGTGTGTGGTGAGTTATGGTAGATCGTCGTTGACACTCCGATCTAAATCAGGGGTTTTCCCAGACTGGGAGCGTTAACGCAGCCCGTTTAATGTGACAGGTAGCCAATCAGAAAGCGCGGATTCCCCTCCGTGCTTCCTGAGAGGAAATTACGGAGGGGAATCCCAAACAGCTGACACGGCGCAACCCAAAATCCAGCAGACATTGGAGATGATATGTGGAAACAACATTAATGTTTATTCAACATTTTGTGCAAAGAATATAGAAATAACAAGGGGAGGAGTTTGAGTTAAATTGCTACTTAAGTTGATAAGCCCGGTAACTTTTCAGCTGTTCTTTGTTAACGTGACATAAATAGGTTATAATGATTTTCATCCAGTCAAGACTGACACTAGCCACATGCATTGCAGGTAGATTGTAGTAAAGCATTGATTAATGCCTGGTTTTAAAATTAGTTAACTGGACTTGTAGCCATTATTTTGCGCCCACTGTTGGACACCACACGGCATGATCGAACCGTTATACCTAGGATTTCTGTCGGCTAATGTGTCTCTCAGGTTTTGAAAATGGGCCGACAATTGGCTGTCAGCTCTAAGATCTGTAGTGTGCGTTGGGCATTACACTAAGGAAATGAGGAAGGGAGGGTTAGTGGAGAGCACTGGAGTTGAGCCTTTTTTCCATTCAGTGCTGTCAATACAAAGAGAAAAAGGCCGGAAGAGACGATAATGACAATAATTAAAATGAGGTGGATAGTTTTAATTTATCGTGCAATTAATTGATTTATTGCGACAGGCCTACTATCAAGTAGTACCTACCCTTTAAATATAAACTTCCATCTTCACTGAAGTTCATAGAAACAACCTCTGGCATCTCCTGAACCATATCCATAACATTCCTGAAACCCAGGACTTTCAGGGGCATCGGATGTCCCAACATGGCGACATAGTCTCGTCTGAGCTGGTCAGGGTCCAAGCCAAGTTTAGATGAAGTGAGAAGGGATCGAACATCCTTCTTCAGTTTTGCTAAAAGTTCCTCTTGGCTCATGTTGTCTGCTTGAGTCTGGATTAGACCAAAGAAAAGTTGAGAATTACAATTCAGCTTGTGCTTACGCCCACACAGTCTCATGTGAAAACCACATTTAATATTAAGTTATTCCAAAACATATGTTCAATATTGTGTTTTTCTTACTATTTATCTGATTTTGTTTCAGGTAAACATAAAATAACACTTCCACCTCCATGCTTTACAGTTTGTAGAGATTTGTTTACTCCAAAACATATCCTCCATTTTGGTATCTAAATTAATACATTTTGTTTTTGTTGGAGAATAAAATCCCATAAACTTGTGAAGTCTATTGCTGATTGTAGAAGCCTCTATTTTAATACCAGCAATATATAAAAGTAAAAGGCCTGTTAACAAACAATATGGCGTACCAAAGGTAGCCTGACTACACAGCAGTTCAACATGTGTTGATCCCCAGAACATTCGTCTGTGAAAGAAATCATGCATTAAATTTAAAATTAAAATCATAACTTTAATTTTGCATGTACTTGAAAACTGTGACGCAGCCGCATACGTTGAGTACAACGTGACTTGTACATTACCGTGTATTTCAATACAAGAAATCTCAATAAAACACGTGGCCACAAGATCTCCTACGTACATAAATATAAATATATATTTTTACATAACAACAAAGCAGAAAGTAAATCTCCACTTAGTTTCAATGCCAAATTAAGAGTTTTCGGCTCGGCTTGGCTAAGAAAGAAGCCACTGAAATCCAACGAGGCGTCCGCCATCTTTATTTAGCATATTAGCGACAATAATATTCTGTCAACAACGTGGCCGTAAATTATATGGGAGTTTTTCTATATTGTACTCAATTGCGAATTAATGCATTATCTCTACAAAATGTTGTAATTCGGGAAAAAGTACCCTGGAGCTTCCCGTGGTCAGAAAATGTCAAGGCTGTAGCCTACCTGACCTGTTAGCTAGGTTTAGCCTCAAAATTCACAAGAGCAAAATTATCCGTTTCTCCTCTTTCTAATGCTCAAATTAATTTATTATCTCCCCAGGCACATTAAGAAGAAATAGTTAAAATTACGTAAAGTCCAAACTATAACGCCAACATCTCTAACCACGTATGTCTAGGAGTTACAGCTAATTAATCTCTCAACACCTGTTATTTGTTTCAACTAGACTACCATTTCGCACAATCAGCAAAATACCGAAAGAGGAGGAAAAAAAAGTTTTTAGTTAGACAACCACATTTGAATTTGACAGAAAACCTAATGTAAACTTCCTTTTGTTCCTCTTGAACGCTTTCCCTCCAAGCTTAGATACATAAAACACAACCTAGTGGTGCAGCACCAACACGCAGAAATACAGTTGAGTATTAAAACAACTCAAATAAGAAATTAATAATAATAAAAATTCTGATTTATAACTCCACGGGAAATTTGACCTACCTGCTCGGATTCATGAAATGATTGGGAGTAAGAAGAGATCAATAAACCAGGTGTCTATCCTGACATTGGCTCCGCACCATTGGGAAGCCGGTGCGACAAGAGGCGTGCTGAGTGGGCGGAGTTTCTACTTCAATCAGGGATGGTAAGAGTTGCTCTAGCTTCGAAGTCAGACAAGACTATTACTCAAGTGGGAGAGCCTTTTGACAAGACTAACAATTCTGCTATCTACAAATCTGCATTTTATGGCAAACTGCTCAAAGAAAAAGTAAGAAGCCCCATTTGAAGTGAAAATAGGTGGAAACCTAACGCAGTGGTCCCCGACCCTGGTCCTCAGGGACTGCTGTCCTGCATGTTTTTGATGAGTCCGGACTGATTCATATGATTGCATTACCTCCTTTGCATTCCTGCAATTGCTATAGAAGTCGGTTAATCACCTATTCATTTAACCCAGCTTAAAACATGCAGGGCAGTGGGCCCTGAGTACCAGGGTTGGGGACCACTTTGTATAACCAGGAAACCATATCCCCACTGTGAAACATGGTGGTGGCTGCATCATGTTATTGGGATACTTTTCAGCAAGAACAGGAGAGATAGGCGAAGATAAATGGGAATCCTAGAAGAAAACCGGTTAGTGCAGGGGTGTCTAACTCCAGTCCTCAAGGGCCGGTCTCCTGCAACATTTAGATGTGCCTCTACTTCAACACACCTGAGTCAAATAATGAGTTCATTAGCAGGACTCTGGAGAACTGATCTACACAAGGAGGAGGTAATTAAGCCATTTCATTCCAGTGTTTTGTACCTGTGGCACATCTAAAACCTGCAGGACAGTGACCCTCGAGGACTCGAGTTTGACACCTGCAGCTTAATCCATCTCTTGACACTGGGAAGACTAATGCACAACTGCCTATGGGAAAAACAGTCAAGAGGTGCATGGTAACTCTAGAAGGGATGCAGATATCCACAGCTTAGGCTGGGGAATCTTAGCAACTCCAGGCCTCGAGGGTCTCCTGCAACTTTTAGATGTATCTCTACTTCAACACACTTGAGTCAAATAATGAGTTCATTGGCAGGACTCTGGAGGACTTGACTGCACTTAGGAGGTGATTCAGCTGTTGGATTCAGCTATGTTGGACCAGGGAGACATCTAAGAGTTGCAGGACACCGGCCCTCTAGGACCAGGATTGCCCACCCCAGGGTTAGTGGGTACAAAAGGCTTGAGACTAGATGGATATTCACACTAAAGTACAACCAAAGTTACAGTAGAATGAGTCTAACTGAGAATTGTTGGCAAGATCTTTACATATCTTCTTCATCTATTCCAACTGAGCTTTTATTATTGTCCATAAAAGGACATACAAGTATCAGGGGTGTCAAACTCCAGTCCTCAAGGGCCGGTGTCCTGCAGTTTTTAGATGTGCCACAGGTACAAAACACTGGAATGAAATGGCTTAATTACCTCCTCCTTGTGT